>QEYB01000404.1:42500-49093 GCA_017562135.1 Dipylidium caninum
CTTGCGATGACGGCCCGGTATAGGTCCGACGCTCTAGCGCCATCCATTTTCAGGGCTGGTCAATTCGGCAGGTGAGTCGTTACACACTCCTTAGCGGATGCCGACTTCCATGGCCACCGTCCTGCTGTCTGTATTAACCAACACCTTTTGTGGTGTCTCATGAGCGTCAGTGTTAGGCACCTTAACCGGGCGTTTGGTTCATCCCACAGCGCCAGTTCTGCTTACCAAAAATGGCCCACTTGGCATTCGCACATTCAACGCCCGACTCCTGTAGGCCTGACCACGCGGGCCAGAACATAGCGGGGCGAGTCGAGCCTCTCACCCATTTAAAGTTTGAGAATAGGTTGAGCTCGTTTCGAACCCAGCACCTCTAATCATTCGCTTTACCGGATAAAACTGATTATGCCAATGAATGCCAGCTATCCTGAGGGAAACTTCGGAGGGAACCAGCTACTAGATGGTTCGATTAGTCTTTCGCCCCTATACTCACGTTTGACGATCGATTTGCACGTCAGAATCGCTACGGTCCTCCACCAGAGTTTCCTCTGGCTTCAACCTACGCAAGCATAGTTCACCATCTTTCGGGTCTCAACATGTATGCTCATGCACCGCCCCGGTGACGCAACGACTGGCGTAGACTCGAACACACGCACACATACACGCACACACGTCCGAAGCCTTACCAAAGTCGATGACCACACCATGGGACGGGCCGGTGATGCGCCCGCCGGCCTCGACTGTGCACACAGGCACAGCGAAAGAGCGCCTAACAACGGGATCTCACCACGTCGCTCCACATCCGCGTCCACCGCCCACAATGAGAGCGGGAAGAACAAGGACACAGCGCGAGCCTCACTTTCACTACGCCTCGGGGTTTCGTAGGACCCTTTGACTCGCATACATGTTAAACTCCTTGGTCCGTGTTTCAAGACGGGTCGGGTAGCTCGTCTACCACAGCGCCACTGACTGTCACACCCTCGGCACCGCATGCGCTGAAAGCAGACGCGGCCGAACATTCCTATAGCGTGCCGAACCGCCGCCGGGTCCGCTCTTGACGGACGACACAGCGACCAGGCCCAACACGCAGAAATGACGGCCCGAATGCAATTAATCTCTCACACCCGTGATACGCGCGCGCCGGATGCCGCAATCATCACCTCGGCCACCACTGACGAGTGATACGAGGAGACGAATGGGGCGGACAAGACCGATGCTTTGCACAGTCCCTAATACCACCGTGGCCCGCCGAGGAGTCGACGGCCTCCCCCTCCCCACAGGGGGAGAGATCACGGCAGAGGCTGCGCCGACCCACCGTTGACGGTGAGTGCACGATCACACGCGACAGCACCAGAGCACCGCCGCGCCGTTCACTCACTCCGCCCGCGATCGTGACCACCTAGCCCGTTGACCTGACGACCAACGTAACGCCAAGTAGGCACGACTCGACCACGGTAGACTGGCAACACCACCGGTCGTGGCGTACACCGCGGAGAAAGTGCACCAGCCGAGTGGCCCGTCCACTGAGTAGTATGCACCGGCAACCAGCCCCGGCACGCATAGCATTAGATGCGTGTCAACCCCCCAAGGGGGGTATCCACACACCCAGCCCCGCTCCCAACCAAAGAGCGGACTACTGCATCTACCTCGGCCAACTCCCACAACTCGGCTAGCTGAATCCTCCGGGCTGGCGGCTTGACGCCACCCGTTTACCTGCATACGGTTTCACGTACTCTTTACTCTCTCTTCAGAGTGCTTTTCAACTTTCCCTCACGGTACTTGTTCGCTATCGGACTCGTGTACGTATTTAGCCTTGGATGGAGTCTACCACCCACTTTGGGCTGCAATCTCAAACAACCCGACTCTACGGTCGGCCTGGTGAACCGCCTCACTTGTCTGCGACCCCACCCGTACGGGCCTCTCACCCTCTTTGGGCCAAATCCAGTCACAACCATACTCACTGCTGGACTTCGGGTGGAGCGGCGGCCCCGCTAGCCGACCCACACACCACATTGCCTAACAGCGAAACCGCCGCAGGCTTCGGTGCTGGGCTTCTCCCTTTTCACTCGCCGTTACTCAGGGAATCCTTGTTAGTTTCTTTTCCTCCGCTTATTTATATGCTTAAGTTCAGCGGGTATTCACGTCTGATCCGAGGTCAGGGCAGGCGTGAACCACAGCCGTAGCATAGCATAGCATAGCATAGCATAGCATAGCATAGCATAGCCATGGTATAGCCCCAGCCCAACCGAGGATGTACACATGGAGACAACGATACAATGACAATGGCAGCGACAAGAGCAAATGTTAACACTACGATCTACGGCGTGCACAGCGCCACCAACACGAGAGCGCAACCGCGCCGACAAACTCCGCCACGACCGGTAGACCGCAGCTAAACACAGAGAACGCCTATCCCCGCCACTAGCACTAATCCCTGCTCACGCTCCACCCTATCCACTGTGCACCAGCTAGCCAGGCCGTGGTAACACGCGTGAGGACACACACACACACACACACACGCGGGCACGGACACATAGGGGCACATAGGGGCACATAGGGGCAGATGGGCAGGCACCAACAAACAGCCCCACCCAAACACCCGGTGGACCTCAGGGATAGCACAGACCGGCAGGCAACATTCGCTCCTATCGCAGCCACCCGCCATTTCGCTCAACTACCGCATCTCCAGGCCGCCTAACGCGACGACACCTTGAGAGGAAGCCTCGACACACCCCATCCCCGCAGCCGCATGCCTCAGCCTCAGCCTCAGCCTCAGCCTCAGCCTCAGCCTGGCTCTACACACTGCACGCCCCAGGGCATGTGGAAGTCGGGCAATCCTCCAAGCCGCTACTTGTTACGCGTAGCGATAGTTTATAAGCCGACGCTCGGACAGACGTGGCCACAGGCAAGCCTGTGGCCGCAAAGTGCGTTCGAGATGTCGACGTTCAAAGCAGTCTGCGATTCACACTAATTCACACAGTTGGCTGCACTCTTCATCGACACACGAGCCGAGTGATCCACCGCATACAGTTAGTTGCATGATGGCCGCTAAAAGCGAGCCCAGTTATATCCACGCACAATGGATGTGCGTGAATAGCATGTCGACGGTGCCAACACACCGAGGGACACACTTCGTAGGCGCGATCGGGTGAACCGAGCCCACCCAATCCTCACTCACAGAAGCGCCCACTTCGACCGAGTCAAACGCTCAGTCGAACACACGCAGTACACTGAATGCGACACATGACGGGGCGGAGGTCCACAGTCTACACACAACTCGTCGCCGTAGCCCGCAGTCCAAATCGCTCAGGCCAGCAGCAACAACAACAACAACTGCAGTCCCAACCTCTTACGCCTCGCGCATGCATACACACGCGTATACACGCACTCTTCTGCCGCCCCGGTATGGACCGGCCTCACCTACACCTTCAACCTCACGCTCACACACACACACACACACATATACAATGAGGAGCAGGAGTGGGAGTAGGCGGAGGCGAGCATACCCGACCTCAGGCGTTAGGCAGATCAGGCACCCCATCGTAGCGGGTAAAACAATAACGCCCACCCTAGCTAACTAGCCAGACAGCTAGATGGCTAAGGTGGGCGAGATAGCCAGATTGCACAGCGACGACCACGGCAACAACGACCGCGTCGCCACCACACACACACACACACACAAAGTAGAACGCGTAATGATCCTTCCGCAGGTTCACCTACGGAAACCTTGTTACGACTTTTACTTCCTCTAAATGATCAAGTTCGGTCGTCTTCTCAGCGCCTGCTGGACGATCCCCTCTCGGCGAACGTCACAATGGCACCGATCCAAGGACCTTACTAAACCATTCAATCGGTAGTAGCGACGGGCGGTGTGTACAAAGGGCAGGGACGTAATCAGCGCAAGCTTATGACTTGCACTTACTAGGAATTCCTCGTTCACGGGGGACAATTCCAAGCCCCGATCCCTGTCGTGACGGTGATTGACCAGTTTACCCAGCCCTCTCAGACCAGGAGGTCTCACTCGCTGGCACCGTCAATGTAGCGCGCGTGCGGCCCCGGACATCTAAGGGCATCACAGACCTGTTATTGCTCTATTTCGTGCGGCTTCTCCCGCTTGTCCCTCTAAGAAGTAGGCATTCGCGCCGCACCCGGAGGCTAACGCCCGACCGGCCGACCGCCGCAAGCACCAACCCCACATCCATCCGCCCAACCGTCCACCCATCCATCCATCCGTCCACCCATCCATCCATCCATCCGAAGGAGGAGGCGGAGGAAGGACGGGAGGAGGAGGAGGAGGCAGACGAGGACATGGAGAAGGCATCACGCCCACGACAGCAGCCTCGTCCAGCACCGCCTACGCAGGAGCAGTGGACAAACGCACTAATTAGCAGGTTGGAGTCTCGTTCGTTATCGGAATTAACCAGACAAATCGCTCCACCAACTAAGAACGGCCATGCACCACCAACCACCAAATCAAGAAAGAGCCATCAATCTGTCAATCCTCATAGTGTCCGGCCCGGGTGAGTTTTCCCGTGTTGAGTCAAATTAAGCCGCAGGCTCCACTCCTGGTGGTGCCCTTCCGTCAATTCCTTTAAGTTTCAGCTTTGCAACCATACTTCCCCCGGAACCCAAAAGACTTAAGGGTTTCCCGGGGACTGCCCGTGGGGAAGGTTGCTTCTGCACTACCACCACGGATCGTCAGTTGGCATCGTTTATGGTCAGAACTAGGACGGTATCTGATCGTCTTCGAGCCTCTGACTTTCGCTCATGGCCAATGAAAACATGCTTGACGAATGCTTTCGCTTTAGTCTGTCTGGCTACGGTCCATGAATTTCACCTCTAGCGCAGCCATACAAAACGTCCCCGCCTGTCTCTATTGATCATTACTTCGGATCCGAAAACCAACGAAATAGAACCGAAGTCCTATTCCATTATTCCATGCAAGAATTTTCAGGCAACCTCGGCCTGATTTGAGCACTCAAATTTGTTCAAAGTAAACGTGCCATCCGCCCACAGACACCTTTTGAAGGGCATCCAAAGGCATGCAGACGGGCCGACAGGCCCCACAGTGTATGCAGGGCCCTATCCGACACCCGTCCACACCTGCGACCGTGAGGCCACAGACATGGCTCAAAGGTGGCACCGCCGAACCCCCCAGCTTGACGCGACAGTGCTAATTAATGGCCCCGGCAACACCGCCACGGCGTCGCCACCACCAAATGCCCCGGCTGCCGCCGCCGCTCGCCAACACCGCCAAAATCACCAACACCGTCAACACCCGCAAGCACGCAATGGCCCACGCGAAGAGGCCACACGATGGCGGAACACACACCGCCAGGCGGACACTCCGCACGCAGTCACGCGCACCTCATAACGGGCGGGCGATCAGGCGATCAGCGACAAGGCGAGCCAACGAACAGGCGAACAGACAGACGAGCCGGCGCAGCAACACCATTACAGTGCACCGTAGGCCACACACCAGCCGCCCAAGTACCGGGAGGCGACAATGCAACCGAGATCCAACTACGAGCTTTTTAACTGCAGCAACTTTAATATACGCTATTGGAGCTGGAGTTACCGCGGCTGCTGGCACCAGACTTGCCCTCCAATTGATCCTCGTGAAAGGATTTAGAGTCCACTCATTCCGATTACGGAGCCTCTTTAAGGAGTCCCGCATCGGTATTTTTCGTCACCACCTCCCCGTGCTGGGAGTGGGTAATTTGCGCGCCTGCTGCCTCCCTTGGAAGTGGTAGCCGTTTCTCAGGTCCCTCTCCGGAATCGAACCCTGATTCCCCGTTACCCGTTATCACCATGGTAGGCAGGTCACCTACCATCGAAAGTTGATAGGGCAGACATTTTGAAGGACCCGTCGCCGACACACGGCCAACTGCGATCTGTAACAATTAATCCAGAGTCACCAGAAGTGCCTCAACCCGCGCAGCAACCACTCAAAGCCACATGCGCGCAGTCGGTTGGCTTCTGATCTAATAAGTGCACCCATCCCCGCCGTCCAAACCGGCAGGCCGACAGACCGCCAAGCGGTCAGCGTAGTCAGGGCATCGAGGCATGTATTAGCTCTAGAGTTTATTACAGTTATCCATTTAACGGGTAAGATCCAATAAACCATAGCTGATTTAATGAGCCATGATCGCGCGTTTCACCGTACCAAGGCCTGCACTGAGACATGCATGGCTTAATCTTTGAGACAAGCAATATGACTACTGCAGGATCAACCAGGTAATTCACACCAGATGAGACCGGCCAGGCGGAAAGTAGGAGGAGGGAGGCGGAGAGGCGACCACGAGGCCCCAGGCCCATTAGGCCCCATAGCCCTTTAGGCCCCATTAGGCCCCATTAGGCCCCATAGGGCCCCATAGGCCCCACAGTGGGACAGAAGGAGGGCGAGGAGGAGGTGGAAGGATTAGGCGGACTGCCCCGCTAGAGCCGCTACCGCCAGTCTCCCCACTCGTGCACACATCCTCCCCCTCCCTTCCCACCCACCCACCCACACTTCACATCCATATTCCACCATCCAACATCCCACACACGGACATTGAAGCATGGGCATGGGGCAAGGGCAACAGATCTCTCTCCTG
>QEYB01000049.1:0-19475 GCA_017562135.1 Dipylidium caninum
TTCCGGCAATTTGTGGAGATTTGATTTTGTGTGGAGGGTTAAGTCATTGCTTCACACTATCGACCTCAGGGTCATTTGGAGAGATTTTCGCCTCGTACGTGAGAATCGGCTGATTGCCGAACCATGACTATTCCTCTGGCAGATTGACTCACTGTCCGAGACCGTATGTGAGTGTAAAGTTTCCTAGGCCATACCCTTATTCTAATGTCGGCAAGTTGGAGAATTCTTGGCTTGTGGATTTGTGTGGAGGAAATGCAATTGCTTCACACCTATCGCCTATGGGCATTTGAGAGATCTTTCGCCCTCGTACGTTGGAGAAATCGCTTGTCCGAACCATGGACTATCCTCTGGGCAGATTGACTCACTCTCCACCCGAGTGTAGTGTCAAATTCTCCTATTGGCAAAGAAAATAATACCATCCAATGTCTGGCCAATTTGGAAGACATTCTGCGTTGATTTGTGTGGAGGATAGATTGTTCACACCATCAACAGGGCAACATTTTTAGAGATTCGCCTCGTTACGTGGAGAAATCGCTTGCCGCGAACCATGAACTATCCTCTCTGGCATGATGGAATACACTCCTCCGGACCCGAGTGAGTTTCAATCTATTAGCAAAATTCTCCTAGGAGTCGGAGGGTATACCTCAAATGGCAATTTGGAGGACCATTCTGTTGTTGTGGAGGAAGCATCTGCTTCACACCAGCACCAACATGGGCATTTGAGAGATTTCGCCTCGTACGTGGAGAAATCGCTTGCCCCGAACCATGACTATCCCTCTGGCAGATTGACTCACTCTCCGACCCGACGTGAGTTGTCAATTCTCCTAGGCAATATACCTCCTCAATTCTGGCCAATTTGGAGACCATTCTGCGTGATTTGTGTGGAGGAAGCATTGCTTCACACCATCAACATTGGGCATTTGAGAGATTTTCGCCTCGTACGTGGAGGAAATCGCTTGCCCGAACCATGACTATCCTCTGGCAGATTTGACTCACTCTCCGACCCGAGTGAAGTGTCAATTCTCCTAGGCAATATACCTCCAATGTCGGCAATTTGGAGACCATTCTGCGTGATTTGTGTGGAGGAAGCATTGCTTCACACCATCAACATGGGCATTTGAGAGATTTCGCCTCGTACGTGGAGAAATCGCTTGCCGAACCATGACTATCCTCTGGCAGATTGACTCACTCTCCGACCCGAAGTGGAGTGTCAATTCTCCTAGGCAATATTACCTCCAATGTCGGCAATTTGGAGACCATTCTGCGTGATTTGTGTGGAGGAAGCATTGCTTCACACCATCAACATGGGCATTGAGAGATTTCGCCTCGTACGTGGAGAAATCGCTTGCCGAACCATGACTATCCTCTGGCAGATTGACTCACTCTCCGACCCGAGTGAGTGTCATTCTCCTAGGCAATATACCTCCAATGTCGGCAATTTGGAGACCATTCTGCGTGATTTGTGTGGAGGAAAGCATTGCTTTCACACCATCAACATGGGCATTTGAGGTGAGATTTCGCCTCGTACGTGGAGAAATCGCTTGCCGAACCATGACTATCCTCTGGCAGATTGACTCACTCTCCGACCCGAGTGAGTGTCAATTCTCCTAGGCAATTATACCTCCAATGTCGGCAATTTGGAGACCATTCTGCGTGATTTGTGTGGAGGAAGCATTGCTTCACACCAATCAACATGGGCATTTGAGAGATTTCGCCTCGTACGTGGAGAAATCGCTTGCCGAACCATGACTATCCTCTGGCAGATTGACTCACTCTCCGACCCGAGTGAGTGTCAATTCTCCTAGGCAATATACCTCCAATGTCGGCAATTTGGAGACCATTCTGCGTGATTTGTGTGGAGGAAGCATTGCTTTCACACCATCAACATGGGCATTTGAGAGATTTCGCCTCGTACGTGGAGAAATCGCTTTCCGAACCATGACTATCCTCTGGCAGATTGACTCACTCTCCGACCCGAGTGAGTGTCAATTCTCCTAGGCAATATACCTCAATGTCGGCAATTTGGAGACCATTCTGCGTGATTGTGTGGAGGAAGCATTGCTTCACACCATCAACATGGGCATTTGAGAGATTTCGCCTCGTACGTGGAGAAATCGCTTGCCGAACCATGACTATCCTCTGGCAGATTGACTCACTCTCCGACCCGAGTGAGTGTCAATTCTCCTAGGCAATTATACCTCCAATGTCGGCAATTTGGAGACCATTCTGCGTGATTTGTGTGGAGGAAGCATTGCTTCACACCATCAACATGGGCATTTGAGAGATTTCGCCTCGTACGTGGAGAAATCGCTTGCCGAACCATGACTATCCTCTGGCAGATTGACTCACTCTCCGACCCGAGTGAGTGTCAATTCTCCTAGGCAATATACCTCCAATGTCGGCAATTTGGAGACCATTCTGCGTGATTTGTGTGGAGGAAGCATTGCTTCACACCATCAACATGGGCATTTGAGAGATTTCGCCTCGTACGTGGAGAAATCGCTTGCCGAACCATGACTATCCTCTGGCAGATTGACTCACTCTCCGACCCGAGTGAGTGTCAATTCTCCTAGGCAATATACCTCCAATGTCGGCAATTTGGAGACCATTCTGCGTGATTTGTGTGGAGGAAGCATTGCTTCACACCATCAACATGGGCATTTGAGAGATTTCGCCTCGTACGTGGAGAAATCGCTTGCCGAACCATGACTATCCTCTGGCAGATTGACTCACTCTCCGACCCGAGTGAGTGTCAATTCTCCTAGGCAATATACCTCCAATGTCGGCAATTTGGAGACCATTCTGCGTGATTTGTGTGGAGGAAGCATTGCTTCACACCATCAACATGGGCATTTGAGAGATTTCGCCTCGTACGTGGAGAAATCGCTTGCCGAACCATGACTATCCTCTGGCAGATTGACTCACTCTCCGACCCGAGTGAGTGTCAATTCTCCTAGGCAATATACCTCCAATGTCGGCAATTTGGAGACCATTCTGCGTGATTTGTGTGGAGGAAGCATTGCTTCACACCATCAACATGGGCATTTGAGAGATTTCGCCTCGTACGTGGAGAAATCGCTTGCCGAACCATGACTATCCTCTGGCAGATTGACTCACTCTCCGACCCGAGTGAGTGTCAATTCTCCTAGGCAATATACCTCCAATGTCGGCAATTTGGAGACCATTCTGCGTGATTTGTGTGGAGGAAGCATTGCTTCACACCTCACGCCTCGTACGTGGAGAAATCATGGGCATTGAGAGATTTCGACCTGAGTGTCGTACGTGGAGAAATTCGCTTTTGCCGAAGAATCCATGACTATCCTCTGGCAGATTGACTCACTCTCCGACCCGAGTGAGTGTCAATTCTCCTAGGCAATATACCTCCAATGTCGGCAATTTGGAGACCATTCTGCGTGATTTGTGTGGAGGAAGCATTGCTTCACACCATCAACATGGGCATTTGAGAGATTTCGCCTCGTACGTGGAGAAATCGCTTGCCGAACCATGACTATCCTCTGGCAGATTGACTCACTCTCCGACCCGAGTGTAGTGTCAATTCTCCTAGGCAATATACCTCCAATGTCGGCAATTTGGAGACCATTCTGCGTGATTTGTGTGGAGGAAGCATTGCTTCACACCATCAACATGGGCATTTGAGAGATTTCGCCTCGTTACGTGGAGAAATCGCTTGCCGAACCATGACTATCCTCTGGCAGATTGACTCACTCTCCGACCCGAGTGAGTGTCAATTCTCCTAGGCAATATACCTCCAATGTCGGCAATTTGGAGACCATTCTGCGTGATTTGTGTGGAGGAAGCATTGCTTCACACCATCAACATGGGCATTTGAGAGATTTCGCCTCGTACGTGGAGAAATCGCTTGCCGAACCATGACTATCCTCTGGCAGATTGACTCACTCTCCGACCCGAGTGAGTGTCAATTCTCCTAGGCAATATACCTCCAATGTCGGCAATTTGGAGACCATTCTGCGTGATTTGTGTGAGGAAGCATTGCTTCACACCATCAACATGGGCATTTGAGAGATTTCGCCTCGTACGTGGAGAAATCGCTTGCCGAACCATGACTATCCTCTGGCAGATTGACTCACTCTCCGACCCGAGTGAGTGTCAATTCTCCTAGGCAATATACCTCCAATGTCGGCAATTTGGAGACCATTCTGCGTGATTTGTGTGGAGGAAGCATTGCTTCACACCATCAACATGGGCATTTGAGAGATTTCGCCTCGTACGTGGAGAAATCGCTTGCCGAACCATGACTATCCTCTGGCAGATTGACTCACTCTCCGACCCGAGTGAGTGTCAATTCTCCTAGGCAATATACCTCCAATGTCGGCAATTTGGAGACCATTCTGCGTGATTTGTGTGGAGGAAGCATTGCTTCACACCATCAACATGGGCATTTGAGAGATTTCGCCTCGTACGTGGAGAAATCGCTTGCCGAACCATGACTATCCTCTGGCAGATTGACTCACTCTCCGACCCGAGTGAGTGTCAATTCTCCTAGGCAATATAC
The DNA here is from genome assembly GCA_017562135.1 of Dipylidium caninum. Lineage (NCBI taxonomy): Eukaryota > Metazoa > Platyhelminthes > Cestoda > Cyclophyllidea > Dipylidiidae > Dipylidium > Dipylidium caninum. Next base: position 4,535 of record QEYB01000049.1, read on the forward strand.
CTCCAATGTCGGCAATTTGGAGACCATTCTGCGTGATTTGTGTGGAGGAAGCATTGCTTCACACCATCGACATGGGCATTTGAGAGATTTCGCCTCGTACGTGGAGAAATCGCTTGCCGAACCATGACTATCCTCTGGCAGATTGACTCACTCTCCGACCCGAGTGAGTGTCAATTCTTCCTAGGCAATATACCCCAATGTCGGCAATTTGGAGACCATTCTGCGTGATTTGTGTGGAGGAAGCATTGCTTCACACCATCAACATGGGCATTTGAGAGATTTCGCCTCGTACGTGGAGAAATCGCTTGCCGAACCATGACTATCCTCTGGCAGATTGACTCACTCTCCGACCCGAGTGAGTGTCAATTCTCCTAGGCAATATACCTCCAATGTCGGCAATTTGGAGACCATTCTGCGTGATTTGTGTGGAGGAAGCATTGCTTCACACCATCAACATGGGCATTTGAGAGATTTCGCCTCGTACGTGAGAAATCGCTTGCCGAACCATGACTATCCTCTGGCAGATTGACTCACTCTCCGACCCGAGTGAGTGTCAATTCTCCTAGGCAATATACCTCCAATGTCGGCAATTTGGAGACCATTCTGCGTGATTTGTGTGGAGGAAGCATTGCTTCACACCATCAACATGGGCATTTGAGAGATTTCGCCTCGTACGTGGAGAAATCGCTTGCCGAACCATGACTATCCTCTGGCAGATTGACTCACTCTCCGACCCGAGTGAGTGTCAATTCTCCTAGGCAATATACCTCCAATGTCGGCAATTTGGAGACCATTCTGCGTGATTTGTGTGGAGGAAGCATTGCTTCACACCATCACATGGGCATTTGAGAGATTTCGCCTCGTACGTGGAGAAATCGCTTGCCGAACCATGACTATCCTCTGGCAGATTGACTCACTCTCCGACCCGACGTGAGTGTCAATTCTCCTAGGCAATATACTTCCAATGTCGGCAATTTGGAGACCATTCTGCGTGATTTGTGTGGAGGAAGCATTGCTTCACACCATCGACATGGGCATTTGAGAGATTTCGCCTCGTACGTGGAGAAATCGCTTGCCGAACCATGACTATCCTCTGGCAGATTGACTCACTCTCCGACCCGAGTGAGTGTCAATTCTCCTAGGCAATATACCTCCAATGTCGGCAATTTGGAGACCATTCTGCGTGATTTGTGTGGAGGAAGCATTGCTTCACACCATCAACATGGGCAATTGAGAGATTTCGCCTCGTACGTGGAGAAATCGCTTGCCGAACCTGACTATCCTCTGGCAGATTGACTCACTCTCCGACCCGAGTGAGTGTCAATTCTCCTAGGCAATTATACCTCCAATGTCGGCAATTTGGAGACCATTCTGCGTGATTTGTGTGGAGGAAGCATTGCTTCACACCATCAACATGGGCATTTGAGAGATTTCGCCTCGTACGTGGAGAAATCGCTTGCCGAACCATGACTATCCTCTGGCAGATTGACTCACTCTCCGACCCGAGTGAGTGTCAATTCTCCTAGGCAATATACCTCCAATGTCGGCAATTTGGAGACCATTCTGCGTGATTTGTGTGGAGGAAGCATTGCTTCACACCATCGACATGGGCATTTGAGAGATTTCGCTCGTACGTGGAGAAATCGCTTGCCGAACCATGACTATCCTCTGCAGATTGACTCACTCTCCGACCCGAGTGAGTGTCAATTCTCCTAGGCAATATACCTCCAATGTCGGCAATTTGGAGACCATTCTGCGTGATTTGTGTGGAGGAAGCATTGCTTCACACCATCAACATGGGCATTTGAGAGATTTCGCCTCGTACGTGGAGAAATCGCTTGCCGAACCATGACTATCCTCTGGCAGATTGACTCACTCTCCGACCCGAGTGAGTGTCAATTCTCCTAGGCAATATACCTCCAATGTCGGCAATTTGGAGACCATTCTGCGTGATTTGTGTGGAGGAAGCATTGCTTCACACCATCAACATGGGCATTTGAGAGATTTCGCCTCGTACGTGGAGAAATCGCTTGCCGAACCATGACTATCCTCTGGCAGATTGACTCACTCTCCGACCCGAGTGAGTGTCAATTCTCCTAGGCAATATACCTCCAATGTCGGCAATTTGGAGACCATTCTGCGTGATTTGTGTGGAGGAAGCATTGCTTCACACCATCAACATGGGCATTTGAGAGATTTCGCCTCGTACGTGGAGAAATCGCTTGCCGAACCATGACTATCCTCTGGCAGATTGACTCACTCTCCGACCCGAGTGAGTGTCAATTCTCCTAGGCAATATACCTCCAATGTCGGCAATTTGGAGACCATTCTGCGTGATTTGTGTGGAGGAAGCATTGCTTCACACCATCAACATGGGCATTTGAGAGATTTCGCCTCGTACGTGGAGAAATCGCTTGCCGAACCATGACTATCCTCTGGCAGATTGACTCACTCTCCGACCCGAGTGAGTGTCAATTCTCCTAGGCAATATACCTCCAATGTCGGCAATTTGGAGACCATTCTGCGTGATTTGTGTGGAGGAAGCATTGCTTCACACCATCGAACATGGGCATTTGAGAGATTTCGCCTCGTACGTGGAGAAATCGCTTGCCGAACCATGACTATCCTCTGGCAGATTGACTCACTCTCCGACCCGAGTGAGTGTCAATTCTCCTAGGCAATATACCTCCAATGTCGGCAATTTGGAGGACCATTCTGCGTGATTTGTGTGGAGGAAGCATTGCTTCACACCATCAACATGGGCATTTGAGAGATTTCGCCTCGTACGTGGAGAAATCGCTTGCCGAACCATGACTATCCTCTGGCAGATTGACTCACTCTCCGACCCGAGTGAGTGTCAATTCTCCTAGGCAATATACCTCCAATGTCGGCAATTTGGAGACCATTCTGCGTGATTTGTGTGGAGGAAGCATTGCTTCACACCATCAACATGGGCATTTGAGAGATTTCGCCTCGTACGTGGAGAAATCGCTTGCCGAACCATGACTATCCTCTGGCAGATTGACTCACTCTCCGACCCGAGTGAGTGTCAATTCTCCTAGGCAATATACCTCCAATGTCGGCAATTTGGAGACCATTCTGCGTGATTTGTGTGGAGGAAGCATTGCTTCACACCATCAACATGGGCATTTGAGAGATTTCGCCTCGTACGTGGAGAAATCGCTTGCCGAACCATGACTATCCTCTGGCAGATTGACTCACTCTCCGACCCGAGTGAGTGTCAATTCTCCTAGGCAATATACCTCCAATGTCGGCAATTTGGAGACCATTCTGCGTGATTTGTGTGGAGGAAGCATTGCTTCACACCATCAACATGGGCATTTGAGAGATTTCGCCTCGTACGTGGAGAAATCGCTTTGCCGAACCATGACTATCCTCTGGCAGATTGACTCACTCTCCGACCCGAGTGAGTGTCAATTCTCCTAGGCAATATACCTCCAATGTCGGCAATTTGGAGACCATTCTGCGTGATTTGTGTGGAGGAAGCATGCTTCACACCATCAACATGGGCATTTGAGAGATTTCGCCTCGTACGTGGAGAAATCGCTTGCCGAACCATGACTATCCTCTGGCAGATTGACTCACTCTCCGACCCGAGTGAGTGTCAATTCTCCTAGGCAATATACTCCAATGTCGGCAATTTGGAGACCATTCTGCGTGATTTGTGTGGAGGAAGCATTGCTTCACACCATCAACATGGGCATTTGAGAGATTTCGCCTCGTACGTGGAGAAATCGCTTGCCGAACCATGACTATCCTCTGCAGATTGACTCACTCTCCGACCCGAGTGAGTGTCAATTCTCCTAGGCAATATACCTCCAATGTCGGCAATTTGGAGACCATTCTGCGTGATTTGTGTGGAGGAAGCATTGCTTCACACCATCAACATGGGCATTTGAGAGATTTCGCCTCGTACGTGGAGAAATCGCTTGCCGAACCATGACTATCCTCTGGCAGATTGACTCACTCTCCGACCCGAGTGAGTGTCAATTCTCCTAGGCAATATACCTCCAATGTCGGCAATTTGGAGACCATTCTGCGTGATTTGTGTGGAGAAGCATTGCTTCACACCATCAACATGGGCATTTGAGAGATTTCGCCTCGTACGTGGAGAAATCGCTTGCCGAACCATGACTATCCTCTGGCAGATTGACTCACTCTCCGACCCGAGTGAGTGTCAATTCTCCTAGGCAATATACCTCCAATGTCGGCAATTTGGAGACCATTCTGCGTGATTTGTGTGGAGGAAGCATTGCTTCACACCATCAACATGGGCATTTGAGAGATTTCGCCTCGTACGTGGAGAAATCGCTTGGCCGAACCATGACTATCCTCTGGCAGATTGACTCACTCTCCGACCCGAGTGAGTGTCAATTCTCCTAGGCAATATACCTCCAATGTCGGCAATTTGGAGACCATTCTGCGTGATTTGTGTGGAGGAAGCATTGCTTCACACCATCAACATGGGCATTTGAGAGATTTCGCCTCGTACGTGGAGAAATCGCTTGCCGAACCATGACTATCCTCTGGCAGATTGACTCACTCTCCGACCCGAGTGAGTGTCAATTCTCCTAGGCAATATACCTCCAATGTCGGCAATTTGGAGACCATTCTGCGTGATTTGTGTGGAGGAAGCATTGCTTCACACCATCAACATGGGCATTTGAGAGATTTCGCCTCGTACGTGGAGAAATCGCTTGCCGAACCATGACTATCCTCTGGCAGATTTGACTCACTCTCCGACCCGAGTGAGTGTCAATTCTCCTAGGCAACTTATACTTCCAATGTCGGCAATTTGGAGACCATTCTGCGTGATTTGTGTGGAGGAAGCATTGCTTCACACCATCAACATGGCATTTGAGAGATTTCGCCTCGTACGTGGAGAAATCGCTTGCCGAACCATGACTATCCTCTGGCAGATTGGACTCACTCTCCGACCCGAGTGAGTGTCAATTCTCCTAGGCAATATACCTCCAATGTCGGCAATTTGGAGACCATTCTGCGTGATTTGTGTGGAGGAAGCATTGCTTCACACCATCAACATGGGCATTTGAGAGATTTCGCCTCGTACGTGGAGAAATCGCTTGCCGAACCATGACTATCCTCTGGCAGATTGACTCACTCTCCGACCCGAGTGAGTGTCAATTCTCCTAGGCAATATACCTCCAATGTCGGCAATTTGGAGACCATTCTGCGTGATTTGTGTGGAGGAAGCATTGCTTCACACCATCAACATGGGCATTTTGAGAGATTTCGCCTCGTACGTGGAGAAATCGCTTGGCCGAACCATGACTATCCTCTGGCAGATTGACTCACTCTCCGACCCGAGTGAGTGTCAATTCTCCTAGGCAATATACCTCCAATGTCGGCAATTTGGAGACCATTCTGCGTGATTTGTGTGGAGGAAGCATTGCTTCACACATCAACATGGGCATTTGAGAGATTTCGCCTCGTACGTGGAGAAATCGCTTGCCGAACCATGACTATCCTCTGGCAGATTGACTCACTCTCCGACCCGAGTGAGTGTCAATTCTCCTAGGCAATATACCTCCAATGTCGGCAATTTGGAGACCATTCTGCGTGATTTGTGTGGAGGAAGCATTGCTTCACACCATCAACATGGGCATTTGAGAGATTTCGCCTCGTACGTGGAGAAATCGCTTGCCGAACCATGACTATCCTCTGGCAGATTGACTCACTCTCCGACCCGAGTGAGTGTCAATTCTCCTAGGCAATTATACCTCCAATGTCGGCAATTTGGAGACCATTCTGCGTGATTTGTGTGGAGAAGCATTGCTTCACACCATCAACATGGGCATTTGAGAGATTTCGCCTCGTACGTGGAGAAATCGCTTGCCGAACCATGACTATCCTCTGGCAGATTGACTCACTCTCCGACCCGAGTGAGTGTCAATTCTCCTAGGCAATATACCTCCAATGTCGGCAATTTGGAGACCATTCTGCGTGATTTGTGTGGAGGAAGCATTGCTTCACACCATCAACATGGGCATTTGAGAGATTTCGCCTCGTACGTGGAGAAATCGCTTGCCGAACCATGACTATCCTCTGGCAGATTGACTCACTCTCCGACCCGAGTGAGTGTCAATTCTCCTAGGCAATATACTCCAATGTCGGCAATTTGGAGACCATTCTGCGTGATTTGTGTGGAGGAAGCATTGCTTCACACCATCAACATGGGCATTTGAGAGATTTCGCCTCGTACGTGGAGAAATCGCTGCCGAACCATGACTATCCTCTGGCAGATTGACTCACTCTCCGACCCGAGTGAGTGTCAATTCTCCTAGGCAATATACCTCCAATGTCGGCAATTTGGAGACCATTCTGCGTGATTTGTGTGGAGGAAGCATTGCTTCACACCATCAACATGGGCATTTGAGAGATTTCGCCTCGTACGTGGAGAAATCGCTGCCGAACCATGACTATCCTCTGGCAGATTGACTCACTCTCCGACCCGAGTGAGTGTCAATTCTCCTAGGCAATATACCTCCAATGTCGCAATTTGGAGACCATTCTGCGTGATTTGTGTGGAGGAAGCATTGCTTCACACCATCAACATGGGCATTTGAGGATTTCGCCTCGTACGTGGAGAAATCGCTTGCCGAACCATGACTATCCTCTGGCAGATTGACTCACTCTCCGACCCGAGTGAGTGTCAATTCTCCTAGGCAATATACCTCCAATGTCGGCAATTTGGAGACCATTCTGCGTGATTTGTGTGGAGGAAAGCATTGCTTCACACCATCAACATGGGCATTTGAGAGATTTCGCCTCGTTACGTGGAGAAATCGCTGCCGAACCATGACTATCCTCTGCAGATTGACTCACTCTCCGACCCGAGTGAGTGTCAATTCTCCTCAGGCAATATACTCCAATGTCGGCAATTTGGAGACCATTCTGCGTGATTTGTGTGGAGGAAGCATTGCTTCACACATCAACATGGGCATTTGAGAGATTTCGCCTCGTACGTGGAGAAATCTTGCCGAACCATGACTATCCTCTGGCAGATTGACTCACTCTCCGACCCGAGTGAGTGTCAATTCTCCTAGGCAATATACCTCCAATGTCGGCAATTTGGAGACCATTCTGCGTGATTTGTGTGGAGGAAGCATTGCTTCACACCATCAACATGGCATTTGAGAGATTTCGCCTCGTACGTGGAGAAATCGCTTGCCGAACCATGACTATCCTCTGGCAGATTGACTCACTCTCCGACCCGAGTGAGTGTCAATTCTCCTAGGCAATATACCTCCAATGTCGGCAATTTGGAGACCCATTCTGCGTGATTTGTGTGGAGGAAGCATTGCTTCACACCATCAAACATGGGCATTTGAGAGATTTCGCCTCGTACGTGGAGAAATCGCCCTTGCCGAACCATGACTATCCTCTGGCAGATTGACTCACTCTCCGACCCGACGTGAGTGGTCAATTTCTCTCTAGGCAAATGCCTCCAATGTCGGCAATTGGAGACTCCATTCTGCGTGATTTGTCATTGCTTCACACCATCACATGAGGAGATTTCGCCTCGTACCGTGGAGAAATCGCTGTCGCCGAACCATGACTATCCTCTCGGCAGACTTTCTGCCACCCGAGTTTTCAAGGGCAATCCTACCCGTCGATCAAATTGGTTCTGGCCAAATTAGCCCATGCTGCGTCTTATACTTTATAGGAAGATGTCGGAAACTTCAAGCATCTCTTTCAAATGTTCTCCATCAACCCATGTTGAGGTCGCAGAAATGTGAACTATCAACATCGCGAGAATGCTCACCTCCACACCAAAGATGTGTACCGGTGGTCTCCTCAGTAGTGCCTTAAAAAAGGTTAGAGGAAGGAGTCACAGTCAACCCGGGTAGAGCCATATACCTGCCAGTCTGGCAAGCGATTGAAGATCTCCACTTACGAGGCGACTCTCAAAAAATTGCGGGTCCATGTCGAGGTCAGAATTGCTAAAGAAGCATTGCTCGGTTCCACACCAAACAAATCGCGCGATGGTGGGAGTTTCCCACGATTGACGGTTAAAGTAGATTGCATTGCCGAAACATTGGAAGTATATCCTCGTGAGGCGCAGAATAAGACATTCATGACACTCACTCTTTGACGGTCGGAGTTGTTGCAGAGTTCTAGAAGGTCAAAGCTGCCCGCTTGCGCGTATAGTCATGGTTCGGTAGGCAAGCGATTTTCTGAGATCGAGGCGAAAATCTCTCAAAAGCATGCCCGCAATACCATGTCTGTCGCAGTGCTTCGTGCGAATCAAGAATGCAATGCTTCCTCGACACAAATCGCGCAGAATGGGTCTCCGATAAATTGGTGCGACATTGGACGTGTATAATGCCTAGGAGAATTGACACTCATCTGGGTACGGAGCAACAGTCAACCTGCAGAGGATAGTCTGTTCGGCAGGCAATTCTCCACGTAACGAGATCGAGCGAAATCCCTCAAATCATCTCCCATGTTGCTCGGTGCGAAGCAATGCTGCCTCGAAACAATCGCGCAGAATGGTTCTCCAAATGGCCGAATTGCTACTGAGGTATATTACGAAGTCCTAGGAAGAATCGAGGACGAAATGACACTCACTCGGGTCGGAGGAGTAAGGAGAATCAGATCAGTCAACCTGCCCGCCAGAGGACGAGGCGAATAGTCCAGGTTTCGGCAACAATCGCGCAGAATGGATCGATTTCTCCACGTTCGTGTTGGCAGAGTCAGAGGCGTCCTCGTTCGGCAAAATCGAGGCCGAAATCTCTCAAATCTCCATCTTGATGCGAGAAGCAATGCTTCCTCGACACAAATCACGCCAGAATGGTCTCCGAAATTGCCGACATTGACGAGTATATTGCTAGGAGAATTGACACCACGGTTGGAGAGGTCAGTCAATCTGCCGAGGATTACAGTTCATGGGTTGCGGCACGCAATTTCTGGACGTACGAGGCGAAATCTCTCAAATCTTCATGTTGCCTCATTGGGGAAGCAATGCTGCCTCGAAACACGCCAGAATGGTCTTCCCAGAGTTGCCGACATGGAGGTATATTGGCTCGCGGAGAATTGGACACTGACACAGTCGGGTCCGGCGGTGTCAGTCAATTCTGCGAAGCAGAGGATAGTCATGTTTGTCGGCAACTCGTGGTTGCCAGCCGCATACAGTCCTCTTCAGGCGTCGAGGCGAAATCTCTCAAATCCCATGTTTGATGGTGTGAGCAATGCTGCTGCTCGACACCAATGCGCAGAATGGTCCGAGTTGCCGACATGACGGTATATTCCTCGGAGAATTGACCAACACTCCTCGGGGTCCGCAGAGAGAGAGTCATCAATCTCGCCAAGACAGTCATCAGGTTCCGCAATTTTCTCCACGGTAGGGACCGATATCTCTCAAACTCCATAGTCGGCATTTGAAAGCTAAATGCTTCAAACACATACATGCACACCAGATATTCACGAGTCTCATGAATTGCAGAATCCTAAAACAGACATTGACGGTGTATTACGCCTAGGTGAGAATCGACACCTCACTCGAGCGCGAGAGTTGAGTCAATTCTGCCATGAGAATAAAGTTCGAGTGTGTGTTCGGCGAAGTCGATTTCTCAGTACGAGGTCGAAATTCCCTCAATATGCCCATGTTGATAGGTGGTTTGAAGCAATGCTTCCTCCACATCAAACTCACGCAAATGCGGTTCTCCAAATTGCCGACATTGGAGTATATGCCTAGGAGAATTGACACTCACTCGGGTCGGAGATGGTCAATAATGCTCAGAGCGATAGTTGCATGTTTCCGGCCAAAGCGATTTCTCCACGTTACAGGCCGAAATCCCTGCAACATGCCCATTTGAGTGATGGTGTGAACAATGCTTCTCTCCACACAAATCACGCAAGAAACCATGGTCTCTCCGACATTGGAGTATAATTGACCTAGGGGAGAATTGACACTCACTGGGGTCGGAGAGTGAGTCAATCTGCCAGAGGATAGTCATGGTGTTCGGCAAGCGATTTCTCACTACGAGGGCGAAATCTCTAAATGCCCATGTTGATGGTGTGAAGCAATTGCTCCCTCCAAACTCAAAATCACGCAGAAATGGTTTCTCCCAAATTGCCGACATTGGAGGTAATTGCCTGGAGAATGACACCCCTGGAGGTCCGGGAGTGAGTCAATCGTGACCAGAGGATAGTCCATGGCTTACGGTGCAAGCGATTTCTCCACGGTACTTACGGCGATAATCTCTTGCTCAATAAATGCCCATGTCTGATGGTGTGAAGCCAATGCCTTCCTCCCACACACAAATCACGCAGGAATGTCTCCCACTAATTGTATCCGACGATCTGGAGGTACTATAGAGTATTGAAACTGCACCATCGCGATTATCGGAGAGGAGCCAATCTGCCAGAAGCTATAGTCATGGTCGCAAGCCGATTTCCCTCCCAGTACGAGGCCCGCAATCCTTTCCAAAATGCCATGCCCCCGATTGGCTGGTGAGCCCAATGGCTCCTCAACCACAAATTCCACGTCGCCAACGGTACACTCAGATTGGTCCCAAAAATTGAACATTTTGGAAAAATCTGATATGCGTACGCAGACGTAACCATCATCTCTCTTCGGTCGGGATCAGTCACTACCCCTCTCATACCGATTGCACACGCTACCCCATACGACAGATTCGTCAGTCCCTCTCCACTCGGCTGGCCCTCAAAAACACGGCAGCACCCGGAAACCGCATCGGCTCGTCTGGTGTCTGCTATCGATTCGTCTACATGAATTGCCAACCACTTCATGCCACCGCCAGTGTCTCCCCGCGGTACCACACCCTATCGTTACCTCTGATGCGCTATAGCCCAATTCATACGCTAATAAAGCATTAACCCACTTAGTGAGTTCCCAATATAATCTGCCAGAGGATAGTCTTTCTCGTGTGACTCACTCTCACGTGCTCAGATCTTCTCCACTATACCGGGCCGAAATCCCTCCACAATGCCCAGGTTTAGGGTAAGTTGAAGCATTGCTCCTCTCCACCTCAGCCATCGCTCGTGCCTATTACCTCTACTCTCTCGTCTCACTCACTATTGCCGACATTGGAGGGTATATTGCCTGGAGAATTGAGACTCACTCGGGTCGCGAAGACTGTTGTGAGAGTGAGTCGAGAGTGCTCCAGAGATAAGTCATGTTTCGGCAAGCCGACCCTTCGAAGGCGAGCTCCCTTCCAAGATGTCAATGTGATCGTGTGAACGTGTGTGGTTCCCCACACCAAAAATCACGCAGAATTCGTCTGCCAAATTGACCGCAACATTTGGAGGTATAATGCCTAGGGACGAATTTGACACTTCACGGGTCGGAGAGTGAGTCAATCTGCCAGAGGATGTCATGGTCCGGCAAGCGCACCTTTTCTCGCACGCGTACGAGGCTAAATCTCTCAAATGGCCATGATTGATGGTGGTGAAGCAATGCTTCCTCCACACATAAATCACGCTGAATGGCATCTCCCAAATTGCCGACATTGAGAGGTTATATTGCTAGTGAGGAAATTGGACATTCTCACTGGGGTCGAGAGAGTAGAGGAGTCGAATCTGCCAGAGGATTAGTTCATGTTCGGCAAGCCGATTTCTCCACGTTCGAGGCCGAAATCTCTCAAATGCCATGTTGCATTGGTTGAAGCAATCTCCTCACACAAATCACGCAGAATGGTCTCCAAATTGCCGGACATTGGAGGTATATTGCCTGAGTACTGCTCGTCTTCTTCATACGATTACATCGCTTATCATGGGTACGAGAGAGTGAGTAATCTGCCAGAGGATAGTCATGTCGCAAGCGATTTCTTCCAACTACCAAGGCGAAATCCTCGCTGCAAAATGCCATGGTTGATCGATGCGTCGAGATGATCTTGATTTCCTCCCTACATATTCCAACCATCGCCAGAATGGTCTCCCAAAGTTGCCGACATTGAGTATATTTGCCTAGGAAATTGACACTCACTCGGTTCGGAGAGTGAGTCATATCTGCCAGAGGATAGTCATGGTTCGCAAGGCGATTCTCACACTCGAGGCGAAATTGTCTCAAATGCCCATGTCAGATGGTGATGAAGGCAATGCTTCCTCCACACAATCACGCAGATGATTGTCTCACAGAAATTGCCAAATTGGAAGTATATTGCCCTAAGGAGAAATTTGACACTCACTCGGGTCGGAGGTGAGTCAATCTGCCAGAGGATAGTCATGGTTCGGCAAGCATTTCTCCCGTTACGAGGCGAAATCTCTTCAACATTGCCCATTGTTTGATGGTGTGTATGAAGCAATGCTTCCTCACACAAATCACGCAGAATGGCTCCAAATCTGGCCGACATTGAGGTATATTGCCTAAGGAGAATCTGACACTCACTCGGGTCGGGAGGAGGTGATCAATCTGCCAAGAGGATAGTCTGTTTCGGCAAGCGATTTCTCCACGTACGAGGCCAAAGTCCCTCAAATGCCCATGTTTTGATGTGTTGAAGCAATGCTTCCTCCACACAAATCACGCATGACATGGTGTCTCCAATTGCCGGACATTTTGAGGTATATTTGCCTAGAGAATTGACACTCACTTGGAGTCGCGAGATAGTCAATCTGCAGAGGGATAGTCTGTTCGGCAAAGCGATTTCTCCATCCGTACGAGGGCGAAATTCCCTCAAAATGTACCCATGTTGATGGTGTGAAGCAATGCTTCCTCCCCACACACAATCACGCAGAATGGTCTCCAAATTGCCGACATTGGAGGATATTGACCTAGGAGAATTGACACTCACTGGGGTCGGAGAGTGAGTCAATCTGCCAGATGTAGTCATGGTTCGGCAAGCGAATTTATCCACGTACGAGCCGAAAATGCTCTCAAAATGCCCATCGTTGATGTGTGAAGCAATGCTTCCTCCACACAAATCAAACCGCAGAATGGTCTTCCAGAATTGCCGACATTAGGTATTTGCCTAGGAGAATGGACACTCACTGGGGTCGGAAGTGTAGTCAACTGCCAGAGGGATAGTTCATGTATCTTCCTACGAAGCATGAAGTGTGCTCAGTCCGCATTATCTTGCATAGTGAGCGCGCACATGCTTCCCTGCTCACCACAAATCACGCAGACAGTATGTCTCCAAAATTGGTCGACATGGAAGGTATATTGCCTAGAGATTGCACTCACTGGGGTCCGGGAGTGAGGTGCAATTGCCAGAGGCTAGTCATTGGTTCGGGCAAGATCGATCTTCTCGCGCACGTATCGAGCTTAGATCATCTTACAAATGCCCATGTGATCGGTGTGAAAGCCAACATGCTTCCTCCACACAAATCACGAGTCCACGGAATGGTTCTCCAACATTGCCACATTGGACGTATATTGCCTCTAGGAGATGTGACACTCACTGGGGGTCCGGAGAGTGACTTCGCTGGCTTGAGTCAATTGCCAAGATTTAATCGGTTCTCTCTGCCAAAGTGCGATTCTGGCCTTCACGAGTATATCTCTGAGTGCGAATCTCTCAAATGCCCATGTTGATGTGTTGAAGCAATGCTTCCGCCCACAAATCACCAGAATGTCTCCCAAATTGCCGAACATTGGAAGGTATATTGCCTAGGAGGAATTGACACTCACTGGGGTCGGAGAGTGAAGTCAATCTGCCAGAGGATAAGTCATGGTTCCGGCAAGCGATTTCTCCACAGTACGAGGCGGAAATCTCTCAAATGCCCCATGTTGATGTGTGAAAGCTAATGCTTTCTCCCACACAATCACGCAGAATGTTCTCCAAATTCGACATGGGAGGTATATGCCTAGGAGAATAGACACTCACTCGGGTCGGAGAGTGAGTCAATCTGCCAGAGGAAGTCATGGTTCGGCAAAGCGATTTCTCCACGGTACGAGGCGAATCTCTCAATATTGCCCATGCCGATAGGTGTGAAGCCAATGCTTTTCCTCCACACAAAATCACGCAGAATGGTCTCCAAATTGCACATGGAGGTATATTGCCTAGGAGGAATTGACACTCACTACGGTCGGAGAGTGATCAATCTGCCAGAGTGGAATAGTCTGTTTCGCAAAGCGATTGCTCCACGTACGAGGCGAAATTCCCTCAAAATTGCCCATTTTGATGGTTGAAGGCAATGCTTCCTCCACACCAAAATCACGCAGACATGGTCTCCAAATTGCAAAGACCATTGGAGTATATTGCCTAGGAGAATGACCTCACTCGGTCGGAGAGTGATCAATCGCCAGAGGATAGTCATGGTTCGGGCAAGCGATTTACTCCACGTTTACGAGGCGAAAATCTCTCAAATGCCCATGATTGATGTGTGAAGATGCTCTGCCACACAAATCACGCAGAATGCGTCTCCAAGATGCGACATTGGAGGTATATTACCTAGGAGAATGTGACACTCACTGGGGTCGGAAGAGTTGAGTTCAATCTGCCAGAGGATAGTCATGGTTCGGCAACAGCGATTTCTCCACGTAGCAGAGGCGAAAATCTCTTCAAATTGTCCCATGTGATGTGTGAAGCAATTGCTTCCTCCACACAATCACGCAGAATTTGGTCTCCAAATTGCCGACATTGGAGGTATATTGCCTAGGAGAATGACACTCACTGGTCGGAGAGGAGGTTCAATCTTGCCAGAGGATTAGTTCATGGTTTCGCAAGCGATTTCTCCACGTACGGGCGAAATCTACTCAATGCCCATGTCGATGGTTGTGAAAGCAATGCTTCCTCCACACAAAATCACGCAGAATGGTCTCCAAATTCCAACATTGGAAGTATTATCTGCCTAGGAGAATTGACACTCACTCGGGTCGGAGAGTGAGTCAGATCTGCCAGAGGATAAGTCATGGTTCTGCCAAACGATCTCTCACGTACGAGGCGAAATCTCTCAAATGCCATGTTGAGGTGTGAAGTAATTGCTTCCTCCACACCAA
>QEYB01000407.1:0-21429 GCA_017562135.1 Dipylidium caninum
GAAGAGAGATTGGTCCGCGGAATCCCTTCAATAATCTGTTGCGTCTGGAGTTGCAGAGGCTAGTGCCCGGCAGGCTCAGCGATATAAGTGCCACATGAGTGAAGAGCAAATCGTGGACACCGAATGCTCGGCATCTTCCATGTACTAACACGAAGGACAAGATGAAAAGACGGGTAAGTGGGTGGGAGGAATGGCTGGCAAGCTCACGGACTCCCACTGAAGACAAGCTCTGAAAGTCGTTAGCAATTGCAAACATGCACATCCTGAGCCTAACCCCCAGCAGAACGCTGGTTTGTTCCGGCTAAATTCCCAGCCACTGGCGTGCCGCCACGCCGGTGCCGGGATATGAAACACAGTCCTTCGACGCGGAGCCGGGTTTGAGGGCTGGTGCTAGCCCCGGCCCGCCCCCACGAAAGCCAACGCCGAGGAGAACTCTTAAGGAGCTGATACGTAAGTGCTGTCTAATATTACAAGGTACATCTCTTCATTGCAGATGAAAAAACATCCTTACAATACCTACCCAGTAGCACGTCTATACGTCCATCTTATCTGCATTGCGATTATTGGTCTTCTCATGCTCTCGAGACAGAAGGTGCTCAAACGTTTTGAGCTCCATGCCACCGGGAATGGCACTAAATATCACCTTTGCTGATCGGCGTTGGAGTTATGAAATTGGGCGGGCGAGGGCGGCCAAACCGCACATCTTCCCAAGACGCGGTTACGCCAGCCTCTTTCCCGACCTTCCGTAGGGACAAAGGAAAACGTTCCACGAGTGTCCCTACGCAAAGGCGACCTCCAAGGCGACGATCCAGGTGGATCAGTCAAAGCAGAGACCCCGTCTCGCTCGTGACTTCCTCTGCGAGTACAAGGGACTACAACGCAAATTGTGATGGGAATGAGTGGAATAGATATATTAGAACCAACAGGGAGGAAATCTAATTCAAGCCTACATCAAGAGACTTGTCTTTGTTCAGGCTTCATACTGCCCAACTCAGCGACAACAGTGTTCCAAGTTCTCCTTTGCAGCTAACTATAAGCTTTTGCTGGGTGACATTTACCCGCTATTATGCCAAAAAGTGGAATACCGTGGGGGTGGAGCTGGAGCAGTACATTCGCTGTGTCTACACAAATTCCTCATACCTCCCAACTTCTCGTCCTTCTTACATCAGTCGCCTGCGGGCCCCCCCTCCCCCCCTTTTCCCGAAATACTCCCAAGCACTCAGATTCTGCGAATAATAATAGCTTTTGCAGAAAAGTGGCCCAAAAGTGCCCGACTATTTTTTAAGTGGAAACACAATTACGGCAATAGAGCTGACCTGTGATTCGTGTCTTTAATCACTTGTGTGATGAAGATCGCACATACGATAAAGTACACTAGAAAATTTGAAGGGCCGGCAGGTGAGCTGATAGAAGCGGGAGAGTCAAAAAGCACTGACTGATGCGTATTTAATCGCAGCGGGCCGCTATTGGAGTGAGTTATACAAAACAAAAGGCCAACGTGACCAGTGTGAAGATGGCTGTTAACCGACTGAAAGTTGTTAAGTCGGTTGAAGCCGCCTTGAGGCATTAATACACATGTTAATTGTAGGAAAGTAGGCCGTGATTGCAAAGGCAATGAGGGGCAAAATGAGACGCCTCAAAGTGGGCATCTTGAATATGCGCAAAAATAGCATAATTCGGTGAGAAAGATAAAACCTATTTTTGAAAAATATCACACACACCATCAATCCAAGAACTGACTAATGTAGGACGTGGGAATAAAGACTTCTTGAGGGTGCTTGTTTAAGCTTTTCTAATAGGGAGGACTCTTCGAATGATATGAGTCACCCAATAGGAATGCTAAGTTGCTTTGAGCCTAGTCGTCGAAAGTATATAGAAGAGATATCGCACATCGAGAATAAGGCGTTCGAGGTTAAGGAAAAAAAAGAGACCGTAGCTTCTTGTCCGGCGCTGTTCGAGTGCGATAGAGAGTGACAGCAGCATTACTTTTCTTATGACCGCGGTCATATCACCTGTAAAATTTGTAGAAGTTGGCGAACATCGAAAAGGAATCCCACGTCAGCATCATATGCCGACGATGAGGAAGACAAAAGTAAAGGCGGGAAACGCGCAAAAACGTTATTGCTTAGAATTGGCATTCACAAAGTCCTTGTAGGTGGGAGAGCAGAGTTGTCTTGGACAGGCCGTGGTTGTTGAAGGGGGCGATGTGAGGAGAGATGCCAACACCAACGCACTATTTTAGATAATCGCGTCCCGACAGCGGTCATTCACCGGTTTCGGGGAGTTACAAGACCTCCACCCTTGTCTAGTCCCCCTTGCCCCCTGCACAATTCTCCACCCATTGTCGTCTACTTCCAGTTGACCAACTCCAATCAACGATCCTTCTCCAGAGCTGGCACAGAACGCGAAGGCACAGGCGAGAAGTGGACTGCTTTGCACCCTCTCCGCCGAACAATGCATCGGTGATGGTGCTTTGAACCTCTCCGGTAGACTTGAAGACGGAGAGCCTCGAGGATTCCCGCCAGTTAGTGGGTAGGCTTTGGAGTTATCATCCGATTCAACGTGTAGACTTAGTGGCCTCGACAGCTCGGGGTGAGGAGAAAGGAGGCGCGACAAACAAGGCCTGTTCCCAGTATCCCCGACGCCTCCCCGCACGAAGGGTGAGCTCGTTGCTTGGATTGGAGGACTCTAGTCAACAGTAGGCTGCCTCACCTCGCCTCCGCACGCCATGTTAGCATCACCGATGGAGACGCGAGTTTGACGTGCACTTGAGAAGCCATCACAAGGGTGGCATTAAGTTAAGGATTGCTCAACGTGATGAGTGCCCTTTCCAGCTGCCGCTTTTGGGATTTAGGTGCCTCAGCACTGGCGCAAAGTGCCTTGCTGGCCTGTGTGGCCCGTCGCGGTATCGGCCTGGCAAAGGGGCGCAGGTCTTGCGCAAATCCATGGGATCCAGTCCTCGGATCGCTTTGGCCTACCAAACCGACACGGTCCGTTGTGCCTTCAGTCACAAAAGGGCGCCTTCGTCGATCAAACCGATCGCCAACCGGTGGTGCACGTGCAATGACGTGAGTGGCGTCGGTGGAGAGTGACGCGAGTTGCAGTGCCCTGAGCGGGCAACAGGGAGTGTGCTTGTCCCAGTGATATCCGTGGAGGATGCTTTCCTTAGGTCCCGCGTCGCCTGGGCACCAACAGTCAGGGCACTGCGTGCGAGCGGCGAGAGCCAAGCAACAACAGTTGGGTTCTCACCTACACCCTCGCCCCGAGTTAGAGCGCATGTCGAAGAAGATTCGTCGGTTATTTGTCGGGAAAAAAAGCTTTTCGTAAACTGGAACAAGGGAGACGGTTTCCACGCCGCGGTAGTGAAAACCTCCCGCGAACGAAGCTAATCAGCACCGCAAGGTCACCTGCGAGGCAGACTAGCAGAATGCGCTAGTCACCCCTCCACGAGCTACTCCAACTTCTACGGCGGGACTACGACGGCCTCCATGTAGACAGAAACTGTAAAGGTGAGTATTCGCTACCTTTTTGTTGATTTGCGCGACGCTACATATATCCCACGGTGTCAGCGTACACCTTGTTTGCCGTGATGACAAGTGCGGCGCTAAGAGCCTTCGACTGCGTGCGGGAGAGTCGATTTTCTCGGAGGGTTACATCAGAGCCTGCCTGTGCAGCGATTCCCTCTCCCCCACCCCGTCACCGGTTCAGGAAGCCTCACTCCTGTCAGCTTGGGTGTGGTCGGTTGACAGCTACCTGACGCAGCTAATGACAGCTAGGGTGGAAGTGCAAATTAACTCGCGGTTACGCAACCGCTCAATTGAGGTCTACTCGGTGCGAGAGGCTAGCGATGGCGCTACGTCTGCGTGAAAGGCGAAGATGAAGGAGCCAACATCGACACTGGCGAACCGTCAACCCGCGGAGGCGGGACGAGTGGGGGCTGGTCATCGTCTTGGTTCGTCTCTTTTCTGAGATGAAAAAAGATGAGAAACGCAAAAACAACTGGCTGCACTTGTCACCGGCTGGAGTGCTGCAAGTGGGACAAATTGTGGGTGGAGACGGACGCGCCAATCACTGGCCGACGGCGGGTGCAGAGGAAGGAGAAGTGGTCTGCCACCGGGAGCAAGCGTGATGTGTGAAACCTTCGATCGAAGGCGGTTGGTGTCGTCGGAGCCAGTTTGATGCAGGGGAAAGAGGAGGCCTGCCGAGAGGCGAAGTCGAGCGCACTTCTACAGGGACGCGTCCTGCTTCCATTATGAAGGGCGTCCTGTCCACGCTGTGGCCTTAGAAAGCTGCAGAGCAACAGACGAAGATCGTGAAGTAGCCCCAACCAGGGACGCCTCCAAGAGACCATCTCCGCAGCAGCCTTCTCCGCGGCGTCGAGGGTGAAGGCCATCAACATGGCTCCAACTGCTCCCACGTTAACAATTGCTACGTCTCGGTGGTGACCACTTGTAGAACTGCGTGCTGGTGCAACCGTGGGCCTCAGCACACAGGGGAAGACGACAACTTGGTCGTAGCGGAGAGCAAGACGACTCACCAAGGGGTGACTTCGAATCGGCACTACGTCTCCTCTCTCATTGGTGGTGCGGGGAGAAGCGAGGTGCTCCCCACCCACTCTCCTGCTCATATAAGGCGCCCGCAGGCGCTGCTAACTGCTACAATTGCTTTCAGTGTGAGGTGCGCAGCGAACAATGGCAGGGTCGCAGAAACTGCCACCGATGTACGTGAAGCTGGCGAGGACGCAGTTGGGGAGAAGACCCCAAGAACGTCGATGCAACACGTGGAGGCGTTCCGACGCTGGTTGTCCTCGATGCCCCATCTCACGTGTCCAGACGGTAGGTTTGCGTGGACGACACGACCTGCTGCGTTGGTGGCCTCGAGGGAGGCGGGCGTCGTCTTCTCGTCCACTCCGGCGCACGCAACGTCAGGCGAGCGCTGACGACGCGCAGTGAATGCCTCAGGTGCTGTGGTGAGGTTCGGTGGACGGTTGAAGCACCCGCGGCACCGACACAACGCCTGCACACCTTCGAGCCGTCAACCGCCCGTCTGAAGTCGTTCAGTAGCCACCTTAACCGCCTCATTTTGCCCTCTCTAGATGAAGCCTTCCTCCTCATGTTCCTCCGTCAGAGCAAGTACGTCCACGCGAAGGCGCAGGCGAGGCTGGACAACTTCTGCACCCTCTCCACCCGAAAGTGCCTCGGCGACTTCATTTTGGGCCACGCCGTCGACTTGAAGTCGGAGAGACTTGAGTACTACCCTCAACCTGGGGTGGGTTTGCCTAACATCAGCGCCTAGGCGGATGCTTTTATGGCTCCATGTCGAAAGGACGCATTCGCGGTAGCAAAAAAGGCAATTATATGTGGTAGCTAAGTCTAAAAACCACCTCTTCGTGCCACGTTCGGTCAACCATAGGAAGTCATTCCTGTATTTTCCCCATTCTCTGAACTATGCGACGTAGGTGCTTATTCAGTCCGATGTTCCGATGTCCATGAAAACCTATTTTTTATTTCATCCAAGGATGCACATCCGCCCCTTGGATACATGGAGAACGGAAAGTTGGGAATTTTGATACGTCCAGGTAATCACATCTCTTTTTAGTAACCTGGAAATGTAGGCGTCTGGAATCCCGAAGAAATATCTCTGGGACAGGTGTTCTACTTCGCCTACAAAGTCTTTGTTCAGTTTACTCAGACCCCCGAGCAGTGATTGGCGGTGCCGTAATTTTGGATGGACTTTACAGGCGGAACCGCCAAACAGATCGTAAAGGATCCCAACGACATTCGGGGCGCTTGTTAGATTCCTGCAGGTATGTGGCAGTTAAGCCGGCCTTGGCTTTTCCTTGTGAAACAGCCAGTTAACCTGCATAACACGGAGAGATGCAGACAACACTAATCGCGTTTTGCGGCTTTGAAGGAGGTTCAAGTTATTTCTCCATTGTAGGAGGCCATGCCGGTGAGAACTCCCCCATATGATGATTTGCAATGAGGGCAAATTTATGGAAAAACCATGCTCAACATATTCATGTTCTACATGAAAGACAAAATGAAACGACGGGTAAGGCAAATTGACTGGGGTTTTGTGGTCTTAGGTAACGGCAAAAATTGAGTGATTTGTTATACATTTCCTTCAAATAGCTGGTGCGCTGCGGGGCGGACAATGGAGAAAGCGTACGAGGCCGAGCCGGGCATGAGGAAGCTGCTGCCGGCGTACTTGGGCGGCGAGGGGAAAACCGTTGAAAGAACTCATTCGTACGTCTGGACTTGCCCCGGCGATCTGCCAGCCAGCGTCGACCTCTCTTGACTTGTTGCAGGCGCCGAAACGCTGCTACTAACGCATTTGAGTAGTTTGATTCTGTCTGGCTTTGGTGCACTAAGAAATGCGCTTCGATAGTCGAAGGGGCAAATAGTGCCGTCTCCTTCACCCCGCTATGACAGGAGCTCCACCCTCCCCGTTCTCCCCACACCCACCCCACCCCACCCCCTCACCCCCAACTCACCCGATAGTGCTGCGGGATTGGGGCTGCAGTACTCGTACGAGTGCCGGTTCTACATCCCTTTAGAGGCCAACAAAAAACGCTTCCACGAGTTCTACGCCAAAGGCGATCCCACGGCTACGATCAGGGTGGACGAGTCAAAGAGACCCAGCTCGGCTCGTGACTTCCTCCGCGAGTACAAGGACTACAACGCCAATGTGATGGGAACGAGTGGGACCTACGTGAAGAAGGAGGACGAAATTTTAATTTTCAATCCTGTTTCTCGCTCCTCGCCTGTCTTCAGGCCAGGCGAAGAATACAAACAACACTTGCCACTGCCTTCTGACTCCCCTTCCATCGGTCCTGACAATAAGCACAAGGTGGGGGGACGGTGTGTTGGTGGTGCGGGAACAGGCCGAGATAGCGCCGGCGCGTGTCGCGAGGTAGAATGCTTAGTTGAAGGATGAGCCACGGCGTCGGGAGGCGGTTAGGAGGCAGCCCAATGGCCGTCAATGAGTGTTGACTGCCGATGAAGGAAGGAAATGGCCTCGAGGGATCTAGTGCTCACTGGTTCTCACCCATGTGTAAGCACGTTTGGTGTTATGCGATGAGTAGAGTCTACTTGTGGCGGACGATTCGTGTACCTCTGGATGCCTGACCCCGACGCGGATGGTCTAATCACCCCACAGACCTCGGGATGGCCTCGCCTCGCCTCGCCTTGGCTGCCGAGGGTGACTGCTGCCAAACAGACCTCCACCTGGTTCCTTCTTCGGTGAGCTCACTCTTAGCTCCGTCTGACCCTGAAGGAAGTGCTGCAGACCACCGCTCCACGCGCTGGACCGTACCGGACGAGTCTGCGGAGATGCAATTCACAGAGGACGGCTCTTCTGCCTCGCACCCTGCAACCGACGCCGGAGGCAGGGTGGAGCTGGCTCACGGAGGCCTGTGGGGAGCGCTGATGCGGCGTGAAAGACGCAGGGAGGGTGTGGAGGCGCAAAGTGGTGTCGGGGGAGGCATGTTTCCGTTCGCGGACAAGGGCGATCAAGACGCGATTTGCAGGATCCCCTTTGACCTTAGAAAAAGCTGCCCTCGTAAATGTCACCGCCTTTTTTCGCTTGGATCCACGAGAAAGTGACTTGTAGGATTTATTGAACAAAGAGGCGCTGACGATGAAGTGGGCAACTTACTCACAGTCTTCGCGGCGAATGATGCCCTTTCCTTCCTTCCCACCTCCTTTGTCGCCGACTCCACTCACCTCTGTGGCCCGGCAAAGCCACGGCAGACAGAGTGGAGGAGGCACGGGACATGCGCTTTCTGGGCAGTGAGGCGTCGCGAGGACTCGTGACCAGAGGAGAGGAGAGGCGAGGGAAGTGAAGTGAAGTGCAATTTGATGGTGACTCATTTTGCGGGTCAAAGGGGCAGTTATCACTTCGTCCACCAGTGAAGGGACACGCCGGCTCGTGGAGTGAGTCCTCCTCACTCAGCCCCGCCTGCCTAAATCTTCCTCTTCCTCCTCCTCCTCAACGACTCGCGGCGAGGGCCTCGACCCTCACACGGCGCCTCACCCACGTGAACCACCACGTCTACTAACCGAGGCGATCGTGCTGTCGGTGACGGCGGTGGTGAGGATGCGGAGAGTGTCACCTCGCCGCAGCGAGGCTCCTCACCTCCGAGCGGGTGCGCCGTCACAGTGAGCGTGGTCCCCCACCGCGCGGCACACATTGACCTTGCGGGGCAGGAGGTGGGCCAGCAGGAAGACGTCGAAGGCGAAAGAGGCAGAGGAGGCCGTTCGCCCGTCTTTCTCCGCGCCACACGCTCTCATCTCGGCGGCAATCACGCGCCAACGACGCAGTCGCCGGGCCCGTCTACCGGTTGTGGAGATTGTCAGACGTCTGCCACGTGGAGTGGAGTGGAGTGGACATTTCGTGGACATGCGGCGCGCACCAAACCACACCCCGTGTGGCCGCGAACCTCGACTCGTCATCCGGCCACCGTCAGTGCAGCGTGGTCTGCATGGCTGAAGAGAGGGAAAACAGATCGCACGCCCTGCGTCCACTCCCCGACTCCCCGACTCCACGTCCGTTCCCCGTTTCATTCGCAGGTTCACCAAGTCCTGCCTCCTCACTCCACGCCAAATAAAACATATTTCGTGTGGATTTTGAAGGGACTCCCCTCCCCTGCCCTGCTCTCCGCTCTTACTCTTTCGCCTGTGTCACCGCCTCCCCTCAACTATTGGCCGTGGAAGGTGCTCCACCTTCCGAGCTGGCGTCGAAGAAAAGCCAAATCCGTCGTCTCCTTCCCTCCACTGCTCTCCCCACCTCTTGCGTCGCCTGTGCGAGCCCCCGTGGAGGGTGAAGGCCTCGCGGGGCCGGTCACCTCGCAGGCGCAACAACGCTTCACCGAGCCAACCGGCCGCAGTTCTCTCATCGCGCCTCCGCTTGGTCGACCACCCCGCCCGCCTGCCCGCCCGCTCCGCCCCGCCACTTCCCCTCCGTCAGTCCGCCTTGCGCGGACCGCCGCGAGACAGAGTTCGTCCTGCTCTCTTCACTCTCCTCTCTCTCTCCCTCTCCCTCTCACTCTCCCTCTTCCCCTCTCCTCCCACACGCCACTCCCGACTGCGCTGCGGCCAGTGGCTCACGCCTGGCATCCCGTTGTTCACCTGCCTAAAACGGGCAGTTCACTCGTTGACACGCTCCTCGCCTCGTCTCGCGTTCGCTGCTCCCGTCTGCCACCCACGCACATACCGTGCCGCCGAGTCGCGAGTGGCCTTTCCCCTCGCCTCCCTGTCGCCGGCGCTCTCCTCCTTCCTGCACGCCGCTAAGGCGAGACGCCGCGCCTGCTTGCCCGACCCACCGCTTTCCGCTTCTCCTCGCCCTTCGGCGTGTCTGTGGCGCGGATAACTGCACTCGGTCGCTGTAACGCGGACACCGAGGCGAAGCCGAGAAGACTTACACCGTAGACTGCCTTCTTCATCTTCTCTTCTTCTTCTTCTTCTTCTTCTTCCTTCTTCCTTCTTCCCCCCAATAAGCCTCACAGCCGCCCGCAACGCTGCTCCGCCGCCCTCACTGCGCAGTCGAGCGCCCACCTCCCCCGTGCTCGGCGCCGCCTTCGCCCCACAGGCCACCTTGTAGAGCGCCTCCGAGAGCAGCGGCTTCACTCTGTGCTCCACCGAATTCCATACCATCGTAGCCTTCTTGCCATCGCTGGTCGTCAAATGTCCTCGTCTCGTGGCACCCTAACCCGATGGTCTTCCCTTCCTGACACCGCGGCGAAGGGAATAGCGCACACGAAGGCAAGTGATGAGGCTTTCGGCTCCCCAGGCAGATCGCGGCTCCCACACACTGCGCGAGTCGCGCTGATTCGGGCAACACGGCCATAGTTCCTGTCGCGCGCAGTTTCAGCCGACGAAAGTCACGACCTCATTCACCTCGGCCTGACCCACTTCAGCACGCATCGGGCGGATTGAAGGCGAACTTGGGGAGAAGAAGAAGAAGAAGAAGCAATTGACGACCGGAGTGGCGCTTTCCCTGAAGTAGGCAGCTCCAATTACGAGGAACTGTTAAATTGCCTCGTGTTCAGTGAAGTGGACGATCACTTTTCTCCTACCTCAACCAACCGTATAAACGTGGGAAGCAGGGAGACTAGAAGTCGACCGCGATGGTGCAGCGCAAGTCAGTGCAAACTTCAGTGAAAATACTGGCGCCAGACAAGTGGACAATCCTGCCAGCCTTGGAACGCCCAATTTCTCACAATCTGAGCTATTGAAGCGAAGATTATGCGCGGAAACGCCGGACAAAGGCGCATTTCTTTAAGGCAAGATCGTCCTGAGGCATGCACCAACATCCTCCCAACTGTTCGCCCGCAAGACGGGAAAGACGGGCCTGCAAGGCACCTGTGTGAGCAACTTTCATGCAATTTTCGATCTGCAAGGAGATGCCATTTTTCCTCCCCCGCCTCCTCATTAACTGCCACGGCGACCCCGCATTTCTCTTCCCGCACCAACGTATGCCGATTCCGCGGCAACAACTTCACACACTTCTTTGTCAAATAGGCGGTTGCTTTCACCGGGCTGTAAGAAGCCGCGCAGAACTGTGCAAAACCATTGGGTGTGCACATTCGCCAAACGAAAGGGAGGAAGCGGAGCCTCCCTCTCCTCCGTCGTGCAGTCAGAGCAGCACTTTGCCGCCCAGTCGGCCAGTTCGGCCGCTCCGTTTTGGCAAGGCATTGCGTGTTTCGACTTGGCCGAGTGAAACAGACTTTAATTTCCGGTTGGAATACTACAAACGACCATCCCGAAGGGGCAAATCTCGCGGTAGAATATTCATGACCGCGTGCAGATGGCCGCCCTATTTTCAAAGCAAAACACCTAACAACATGGCAATACACCTTGACCTCTTACTTGCCCTGATGCAGCAATGCACGACTCCGCATGCTGCCGCGCCTTCCACCACGTAAAAACACCGAAGCAGTAGGGAAAGAACGACGCAGTAAATTGGGCCGCCGCGCAAGACCCTCATGATGTTTTTCTGTATTAAAGCCAAGCTGCAAGGTTCTTTCTTGTTCTTGCAAAGCAGATTCTTGTCCGAATTTGAAAGCTGGTGGCATTGTTGCCCGAGACCGCCAAGACGTTGCCACAAAACTTCCGGGAGTAGAAATGAAGTTGCCTTTTGTTCTGCGGCTACTGCCAAAGCCTAAACGCGTTAATTAAGTGGTGTCCAGACCCTCACAACCCGGTGGGAAGAGATGCGATGCCATCGGCGGTCGAAACTCACGCACAGTTAAAATCAACTTTTGCGATGAATTTTTGACCCCCGCAGGCTGTCAAATTAGAATCTTCGTTACACGCAATTTCGGCTCCATGGCAAATGTGACGCTGTAAGAATTCCGGCACTTTGCTACTGTCCTACGTTAGGCAGCGAAAAAAACCACGTCGTATTTTTGCATTGCGACGAGGGCTTTGCCGCGAGTACTTCGGCGTCAGACGCCAGAACGCCATCAGAGCAGCGTGACTACTCCTCCCGACACGCGCCGGCGGTGTCTCGGCCTGTTCCCGCACCACCAACACACCGTCCCCCCACCTTGTGCTTATTGTCAGGACCGATGGAAGGGGGAGTCAGAAAGCAGTGGGCAAGTGTTGTTAGTATTCTTCGCCTCGCCTCGCCTCGCCTCCCACACTGGCCAAGGGGGAGACACGGGGGCGGCGGACAAAATGTTTCCGCACCAAGTGCTTCGCGGCCGCGGTCTTCGTGTCGGCGGTTCGGCCAACGCCTGCGCATTGCATTGCATTCATCGTCTTCTCATTCTCGAGACAGAGGTGCTCAAACCGTTTGAGCTCCATGCTCACCGAATGCACTAAATATTCACTTTGCTGATCGCGTGGAGTATGAAATTGGCGCAGGCGGCCAACCGCACATTTCCAAGACGCGTTACGCCAGCCTCTGTCCCACCTTTCCCGTAGGGACCAATAGGAAACGCTTCCACGAGTTCTACGCCAAAGGCGACCCCACGGCGACGATCCAGGTGGATGAGTCAAAGAGACCCCTCTCGGCTCGTGACTTCCTCCGCGAGTACAAGGACTACAACGCCAATGTGATGGGATCGAGTGGAATATATATTAGAACCAACAGGGAGGAAATCTAATTCCAGCCTACATCAAAGAGACTTTGTCTTGTCAGGCCTTCATACTGCCCCAACTCAGCGCAACAGTGTCCAAGTTCTCCTTTGCAGGCTACTAAGCTTTTGCTGTGACATTTACCGCTATTATGCCAAAAGCTGGGAATCCGTTGGGTGGAGCTGGAGCATCATTCGCTGTGTCTACACAAATGTCCTCATATCCACTTTCGTCTTCCTTATCAGTCGCCTGGCTCCGAAATACTCCCAATCGCACGCAGATTCTGCGAATAATAATAGCTTTTGCAGAAAATGCCCAAAAAGTGCCGACTATTTTTTAAGTGGAAACACAATTACGGCAAAGAGCGACCTGTGATTCGTGTCTTTAATCACTTGTGTGATGAGATCGCACATACGATAAAGTACACTAGAAAATTTGAAGGGCCGGCAGGTGAGCTGTAGAACGCGGGAGAGTCAAAAAGCACTGACTGATGCGTATTGATAATCGCAGCGGCGTATTGGAGTGAGTTATACAAACAAAAGGCCAACGTACCAGTGTGGGGCTGTTAACCGACTGAAAGTGTTAAGTAGTTGAAGCCGCCTTGAAGGCATTAATACATGTAAGGTTGTAGGAAAGTAGGCCGTGATTGCAAAGGCAATGAGGGGCAAAATGAGACGCCTCAAAGTGGGCATCTTGAATATGCGCAAATAGCATAATTCGGTGAGACAAGATAAAACCTATTTAAAAAATATCAACACACACCATAATCCAAGAATTCTGACTAATGTAGGACGTGGGAATAAAGACTTCTTGAGGGTGCTTGTTTAAGCTTTTCTAATAGGGAGGACTCTTTCGAATGATATTGAGTCACCCAATAGGAATGCTAAGTTGCTTTGAGCCTAGTCGTCGAAAGTATATAGAAGGAGATATCGCACATCGAGAATAAGGCGTTCGAGGTTAAGGAAAAAAAGAGACCGTAGCTTCTTGTCGGCGCTGTTCGAGTGCGATAGAGTGACAGGCAGCATTACTTTTCTTATGACCGCGGTCATATCACCTGTAAATTTGTAGAGTTGGCGAACATCGAAAAGGAATCCCACGTCAGCATCATATGCGACGATGAGAAGACAAAAGTAAAGGCGGGAAACGCGCAAAAACGTTATTGCTTAGAATTGGCATTCACAAAGTCCTTGTAGGTGGGAGAGCAGAGTTGTCTGGACAGGCCGTGGTTGTTTGAAGGGGGCGATGTGAGGAGAGATGCCAACACCAACGCACTATTTTAGATAATCGCGTCCCGACAGCGTCATTCACCGGTTTCGGGGAGTTACAAGACCTCCACCCTTGTCTAGTCCCCCTTGCCCCCTGCACATTCTCCCACCCATGTCGTCTACTTCCAGTTGACCAACTCCAAATCAACGATCCTTCTCCAGAGCTGGCACAGAACGCGAAGGCACAGGCGAGAGTGGACTGCTTTTGCACCCTCTCCGCCGAACAATGCATCGGTGATGGTGCTTGAACCTCTCCGGTAGACTTGAAGACGGAGAGCCTCGAGGATTCCCCCAGTAGTGGGTAGGCTTTGGAGTTATCATCCGATTCAACGTGTAGACTTAGTGGCCTCGACAGCTTCGGGTGAGGAGAAGGAGGCGCGACAAACAACCTGTTCCCAGTATCCCCGACGCCTCCGCCGCACGAGGTGAGCTCGTTGCTTGGATTGGAGGACTCTAGTCAACAGTAGGCTGCCTCACCTCGCCTCCGCACGCCATGTTAGCATCACCGATGGAGACGCGAGTTTGACGTGCACTTGAGAAGCCATCACAAGGGGTGGCATTAAGTTAAGGATTGCTCAACGTGATGAGTGCCCTTTCTCCAGCTGCCGCTTTTGGGATTTAGGTGCCTCAGCACTGGCGCAAAGTGCCTTGCTGGCCTGTGTGGCCCCGTCGCGTATCGGCTGGCAAAGGGGCGCAGGTCTTGCAAATACCATGGGATCCAGTCTCGGATCGCTTTGGCCTACCAAACCGACACGGGTCGTTGTGCCTTCAGTCACAAAAGGGCGCCTTCGTCGATCAAACCGACGCCAAACCGGTGGTGCACGTGCATGACGTGAGTGGCGTCGGTGGAGAGTGACGCGAGTTGCAGTGCCCTGAGCGGGCAACAGGGAGTGTGCTTGTCCCAGTGATATCCGTGGAGGATGCTTTCCTTAGTCGCGTCGCCTGGGCACCACAGTCAGGGCACTGCGTGCGAGCGGCGAGAAAGCAACAACAGTTTGGGTTCTCACCTACACCTCGCCCGAGTTAGAGCGCATGTCGAAGAGATTCGTCGGTTATTTGTCGGGAAAAGCTTTTCGTAACTGGACAAGGGAGACGGTTTTCCAGCGGCGGTAGTGAAAACTCCCGCGAACGAAGCATCAGCACCGCAAGGTCACCTGCGAGGCAGACTAGCAGAATGCGCTAGTCACCCTCCACGAGCTACTCCAACTTCTACGGCGGGACTACGACGGCCTCCATGTAGACAGAAACTGTAAAGGTGAGTATTCGCTACCTTTTTGTTGATTTGCGCGACGCGGTGTCAGCGTACACCTTGTTTGCCGTGATGACAAGTGCGGCGCTAAGAGCCTTCGACTGCGTGCGGAGAGTCGATTTTCTCGGAGGGTTACATCAGAGCCTGCCTGTGCAGCGATTCCCTCTCCCCCCACCCCGTCACCGGTTCAGGAAGCCTCACTCCTGTCAGCTTGGGTGTGTCGGTTGACAGCTACCTGACGAGCTAATGACAGCTAGGGTGGAAGTGCAAATAACTCGCGGTTACGCAACCGCTCAATGAGGTCTACTCGGTGCGAGAGGCTAGCGATGGCGCTACGTCTTCCGGTGGCACACACTTTCCTCCTTCCTCTGCACCCGCGCGACGGCCAGTGATTGGCGCGTCGTCTCCACCCACAATTTGTCCCACTTGCAGCACTCCAGCCGGTGACAAGTGCAACAGTGGACTGCTCGCCTATCTGAGCGTCGGCGGCACCTGTCGGCCTCCCACTCCGCGCAGGCGTTGGCCGAACCGCCGACACGAGGACCGCGACCGCGAAGCACTTGGGGCGGAAACATTTTGGCCCGCCGCCCCCGTCTCCCCCGTGGCCAGTGTGGGAGGCGAGGCGAGGCGAGGCGAGGAGCGTTGGAACAACTCGCAAACCTTCCTGCAGCAGGAAAGTGCATCATTCGCCGCGAAGACTGTGAATAAGTTTGCCCACTTCATCGTCAGCGCCTCTTTTGTTCAATAAATCCTACAAGTCACTTTCTCGTGGATCCAAGCGAAAAAAGGCGGTGACATTTACGAGGGCAGCTTTTCTAAGGTCAAAGGGGATCCTGCAAATCGCGTCTTGATCGCCCTTGTCCGCGAACGGAAACATGCCTCCCCGACACCACTTTGCGGCCTCCACACCCTCCCTGCGTCTTCAACGCCGCATCAGCGCTCCCCACAGGCCTCCGTGAGCCAGCTCCACCCTGCCTCCGGCGTCGGTTGCAGGGTGCGAGGCAGAAGAGCCGTCCTCTGTGAATTGCATCTCCGCAGACTCGTTCCGGTACGGTCCAGCGCGTGGAGCGGTGTCTGCAAGCACTTTTCTTCAGGGTAGACGGAGCTAAGAGTGAGCTCACCGAAGAAGGAACCAGGTGGAGGTCTGTTTGGCAGCAGTCACCCTCGGCAGCCAAGGCGAGGCGAGGCGAGGCCATCCCGAGGTCTGTGGGGTTGATTAGACCATCCGCGTCGGGGTCAGGCATCCAGAGGTACACGAATCGTCCGCCACAGTAGACTCTCATCGCATAACACCAAACGTGCTTACACATGGGTGAGAACCAGTGAGCACTAGATCCCTCGAGGCCATTTCCTTCCTTCATCGGCAGTCAACACTCATTGACGGCCATTGGCTGCCTCCTAACCGCCTCCCGACGCCGTGAGGCTCATCCTTCAACTAAGCATTCTACCTCGCGACACGCGCCGGCGCTATCTCGGCCTGTTCCCGCACCACCAACACACCGTCCCCCCACCTTGTGCTTATTGTCAGGACCGATGGAAGGGGGGGAGTCAGAAGGCAGTGGGCAAGTGTTGT
This sequence comes from Dipylidium caninum, assembly GCA_017562135.1. Classification (NCBI taxonomy): domain Eukaryota; kingdom Metazoa; phylum Platyhelminthes; class Cestoda; order Cyclophyllidea; family Dipylidiidae; genus Dipylidium; species Dipylidium caninum. The sequence goes on from QEYB01000407.1 coordinate 16,171, forward strand.
TTGTATTCTTCGCCTGGCCTGAAGACAGGCGAGGAGCGAGAAACAGGATTGAAAATTAAATTTGTCGTCCTCCTTCTTCACGTAGGTCCCACTCGTTCCCATCCACATTGGCGTTGTAGTCCTTGTACTCGCGGAGGAAGTCACGAGCCGAGCTGGGTCTCTTTGACTCGTCCACCCTGATTCGTAGCCGTGGGGATCGCCTTTTGGCGTAGAACTCGTGGAAGCGTTTTTTGTTGGCCTCTAAAGGGATGTAGAACCGGCACTCGTACGAGTACTGCAGCCCCAATCCCGCAGCACTTATCGGGTGAGTTGGGGTGAGGGGGTAGGTGGGGTGGGGTGGGGAGAACGGGGGAGGGTGGAGCTCCTGTCATAGCGGGAGTGAAGGAGACGGCACTATTTGCCCCTTCGACTATCGAAGCGCATTTCTTAGTGCACCAAAGCCAGACAGAATCAACTGCTCAAATGCGTTAGTAGCAGCGTTTTCGGCGCTGCAACAAGTCAAGAGAGGTCGACGCTGGCTGGCAGATCGCCGGGGCAAGTCCAGACGTACGAATGAGTTCTTCAACGGTTTTCCCCTCGCCGCCCAAGTTCGCCGGCAGCAGCTTCCTCATGCCCGGCTCGGCCTCGTACGCTTTCTCCATGTCCGCCCCGCAGCGCACCAGCTATTTGAATCAACATAAACAACAATTCTTTATATTTTTAGCATTATCTAAGCAACAAGTCGATAGTAAAATGAAGTTTTTTTGTACAGAGACCCTCGACTGCACGAATAAACCACAATTTGCCCTACTCGTTGTTTCATTTTTGTCTTTCGTGTAGAACATCACTACGTTGAGCGTGGCTTCCACGACTTTGTTTCTCATTGTAGATGATCGTACGGGGATTTCTCGCCGGCATCGCTCCTGCAATGAGAAACAAGGTGAACACCTTCGGGGTCGCCCATCTAAGTTTGTGTTGTGAATGCCGGTTTGTTACAATGGACAAAGCCGCAGACGCGATTAGTAGGCTCTGCATCTCTTCGGTTGTTTTTAAAAGGAAGAGCCAAGGCTGGTTTAATGTCGCATACCTGTATGAATCTAAAAGTCGTACGAATGTCGTTAGGATCCTTTACGACTTGTTTCGCGGTTGAGCCTGTAAAGTCATCAAGATTACGGCACCGGCGATCATTGCTCGGGGGTTCCGAGTAAACCATGAACAAGACCTTGTAGGTGAAGTAGAACATTTCCGCCATTTGGTAAATCGTCGGTATTTCCAGATGCCTACATTTTCGCGTTAGTAAAGATGACGTGGTTACCTGAACGTAACAAAACCCCCGAAACCTTCCGTTCTCCAGGTACCCAAGGGGGATGTAATCCTGGGATGAAATAAAAATTGGTCTCATGGTCAATCGGGAATGACTTCACAGGATTGACTACACGTGGCACGAAGAGGCGGTTTTTTAGACTTAGCTACCACATATAAGTGCCTTTTTGCCACCGCGAATGCGTCCTTTCGACATGGAGCCATAAAAAGCATCCGCCTAGGCGCTGATGTTAGGCAAAACCCACCCCAGGTTGAGGTAGTTACTCAAGTCTCTCCGACTTCAAGTCGACGGGCGTGGCCCAAATGAAGTCGCCGAGGCACTTTCGGGTGGAGAGGGTGCAGAAGTTGTCCAGCCTCGCCTGCGCTTCGCGTGACGTACTTTGCTCTGACGGAGGGAACATGAGGAGGAAGGCTTTCATCTAGAGAGGGCAAAATGGAGGCGGTTAAGGTGGCTACTGAACGACTTCAGACGGGCGGTGGACGGCTCGAAAGGTGTGCAGGCGTTGTGTCGGTGCCGCGGGTGGCTTCAACCGTCCCACCGAACCTCACCCACAGCACCTGAGGCATTCACTGCGGTCGTCAGCGCTCGCCTGACGTTGCGTGCGCCGGAGTGGACGAGAAGACGACGCCCGCCTCCCTCGAGGCCACAACGCAGCAGGTCGTGTCGTCCACGCAAACCTACCGTCTGGACACGTGAGATGGGCATCGAGGACAACCAGCGTCGGGAACGCCTCCACGTGTGCATCGACGTTTCTTTGGGGTCTTCTCCCAAACTGCGTCCTCGCCAGCTCCACGTACATCGGTGGGAGTTTCTGCGACCTGCCATTGTTCGCTGCGCACCTCACACTGAAGCAATTGTAGCAGTAGCAGCGCCTGCGGGCGCCTTATATGAGCAGGAGAGTGGGTGGGAGCACCTCGCTTCTCCCCGCACCACCAATGGGGAGCGGAGACGTGGAATTTCCCCGTGACTGATTCTTTTGCGCTTCGTCGCGGTCGTCTGGTAGCCTTTTTCCAGGGTGCCCTTGAGGGAAAGATGCACCAGACTGAGACGATTTTGACACCACCGCACCACGTGGCAGCAGCAATCTCGAACGGAGGAGCAGTTGGAGCCACTTTGGCGGTCTTCGCTCTCGACGCCGAGGAGAAGGGGGAAGCGAATCCACCTTCTCGCCATTGGACTTCCGCCTCCTACGGCCAAATCAGTGGCCAGGACATCTTTCAGGAGGCACTCGAGAGGGAAGCGGCGAGGCCCTTGAAGTGACGCTTGCAGGGGCGCATCGCTGACATTTCATCCAGCGCGGAGGTCCACTCACCCCCCAGGAGCAGCATGGGTGTTGGGTGTAGAGAGAAACGCGAACATGTGGGAGGTGCACTCAACTCCACTTGACAAGCGCGAATGAGTCATGGGAGAAGGAGATTTATCAGTACACTTTTTGGTTAAGTTGGATGCCACCGCAGAAACTGCAGTAACTCGTGGCAAATTGACGCGCACACTCTTCTAGCCTGTTCGCGTGGGCAGCCTTGTGGCGTCGACGCTTTGTTCGTAAGACCTTTCTAAACACCGTGGATGACGAAATTCTCCAACATGCACTTTTTTGCAACTCGGAGGAGCGTCTCGTTCACCACTGGCCTGCTAGTCAGTCAGGTGGGGGCGTTCCCGAGAGAGCGCGTCCGAGCACCCATGCGGAGACGAATGGAGGCGGGGAGACGGGATTGACGTCCTCAATGGCAGGCAATGCTCTCGCCTCACGGGAGAAGCGAGTGGACAATGGAAACAGATCACCGTGCCACTAAGTCCACGGTTGTCTGGTTATATAAGCACTGAACTTCTGCCCGCTAAGAGGGACGCGATCTCACGGCCAAACGCGCCTGAGTGGGGCAGTCAATCGCTCACTCACACACACCGACCAAACCAGTCAAGATAACTTAACAGGAAAGATTACTTCCACACGTATATAATGATGACGCTGTATGCAAGCGAGAACAGAAGAAATACGGATGAGAGTGGGGGAGCGGGGTGGAGGGCGTGGAGGGGGTGGAGAAGGCGATACAAAATGCCGGATGTGTGTAAGTGAGCGAGCGCAACGCGGCATGCAAAGCGGAGGAGGTGAGGGGAGGGCAGGGGGGCGGGTGGCGGGTGGCAAGTGGCGGTGGTGGGAGGAGTGGCACAGAAGTGTTTAAGGAAAGATGCAAGGAGCACAATCACCTCGACAGGGCGAGGACAAGGCGGGGACGGGGACGGGGACGGGGACGGAGAAGGAGGAGATGGGGACGGAGTCCAAAGTGTATAAAGGTTCAGAGAAGATCGGTGTGGTTTTCGAGCTTTTGCCTTCTGTTGGCTACAACTTGAAGTCCTTCCTTGATCGAAATTGTACGGAGTCTATGTTCTAAAAGCGAAAATAAACATTTTATCGAATAAGAAAGGAGATCATCAACAGTTGCTTCCCAAAAGGTCTTTTCGTCTAACAACTAGTTTTTAGACAAAAAATACACTCCTGTCGTGCTCTGACGTGTCTTTCGACTTTCCTCTAGTCAAAAGCGCCTCCAACGTCGCCACGACTCGGGAAGATGTGCTCGTGTCTGCCGCCTGCTTGCTAGACCTGCCAGAGGGGACTCAGACAGGAGGGGAGCGCGGATCAGGCCTCGTGCCAAATCTGGGTCTAACGCGATGCCCCCGAAGCGCGGTGTCGGGCAGGGTGGAGAGGCGCTCATGAGACGACGTCGAAACCCACCGAGGGGCTTCGCAGTCGTCCTGTTTCGCAAGAAACTGTCGACCTGTGCGACGAATGCAATCTCTGCTGCGTGACGCTCGTGTGTCCCCGAATTCACCTGACAGCAGGAAAGGCTGGACAACTTTAGTCTTTCTAGGTAGACAACTCATTTGGTGGTGTGCACGTCCACAAAGGCGTCACCTTTTCCTCCAGCCGCGTCATGACCGGCCAATCGAGAGGGCCATTATTTTAAGCCTTGGGCAATGCCGACTTGAACGCACAGAGTGGGGTGAATGCTCCATTCGGGCAACTGATGGGGCGGGCGGGGCGGGGCGGGGCGGGGCGGGGCGAGGGCGAGGGCGAGGCGGCGAACTCCCGAAAGAAAGGCGGCAGCAAATGACTTAGTATTTGCAAACAACCAAAGACTAGCAAAAAAACTGGTATGAGCGTGCGCATGGGGGCAGTTTGGGGGCCAAATGTATGGTCAAAGTGACTTAAACAGTGAAACGCGATGGGAGAAGAGGGAGGAGGAGGAGGAGGAGGTCTGTCCTCCCTCTCTCGCCCAGCTCACCTTCTCTGTCTCTTTTGTCTACCTCAAATGGTTTCTTACTGCAGGTGATTCGTGTCCAGTGGTAGTGAGCATCAGGCAACTAGAGTTGTGCACAAAAAAACAACAGGAAAAGCCAATTTAGACGGCGTGTGGTCTCGCGAAAAGCTAGACATTTTTACACACGTTCAGGCACAGCGTGAAACACGTAATGATTAACTGCCACCGAATGGCGGTTGCAGCACTTTAGTGAAGCGATTGGCGGAATGATTTAGTGGCATGGCCAGATCGCAACGACAGAACAGACCTGAGTGTCGCGGAGGGCTTTTTTCGGTCGTCTCCAGCCTCATTCCTGCGCACTTGCCAGCTCTGCGATATCAAATGCCGCCAGTTTCGGTCTGCTGTGCCTCCAACCTCACCTTCAACTTGTTTGCGTTATCTGCAAACGAGAACTCAGTGAGAGGCAGCACAAACGCTGGCCAAACGGATTTCGCACCATGTTTTAACAGGCAAACAAATCTCAGGGTGAATCAGCAAAATGTTACATACATAAAAGTTAAAGAAGACCTCGGCCCACCGGCATGATGATTTGTCTGTCTTATTGCGCTAAAGATCCTTTCACTTCCACCCTTTTTGGAAGGCAAACAACAAACCAACACCTAAGGGCAAGCCTCTCGTAGCTGTTAGCTTTAGGGGTCA
>QEYB01000050.1:0-202626 GCA_017562135.1 Dipylidium caninum
GCTCCAACAAAATTCGCTGCCTCCACTTTAGGATTGTTTTTACTTACATATTCATGTGTATGTCTTTTACTCTTTACGATTTGTTTTTTTTTTGCTCTTTATTATTTTCTGATTTTTCCCTTGGCCATATTACAATGTATTCTATATCCGTTTATGTAACTGTGTTTTCTCTCTCTTTCGCACCTTTTTTTCACTTTGTTACCTTTGTCAATGTTTTTTTCGTAAGCCTGAAGCTCTGTTTAATATTCTTATCCTCACGTTCTTGCTCAAACTATCTCCATTAATAATGCTTTGTGTGCTCTTGCCCGGACTTTTTAACCAAAAAAACAAATTCTTAGCTAATTGTCATTTGTCATTGCACTCTAATTCTCCAACACGGTCTTCGATCTTTGTAATCGAATATTTTGTCTTGTGTTTCATTATCGCCTAATCACGCAATTAAGCTTCTAGCCTGTTTGTCACGTTAGTTAATGTTTGAACGCTTTATCCTGATGGTGGATGGTGCCGTTCGACGGCTTTAATGTTTCGAGGACGCAAAAACGAAAACTCTTGGACACGGAGCGAGGCATTTTGAATCGGTGTGCTTCAATTACGTTCATGTGTGCTGTTGGTCTTTCGTTATGTGTCTTCGGACGAGATTAAGAATTTGTTGATGCCATACTCTTAACATCGTTGTCTGCAATTTCCTTCACGTGCCATATTTCTATCCTCCAAATTCCGCTCTTTCCTTCTTCCGTCAGCTCTCCCATTATTCAAAATTTTTACTCATTTGAATAACTTCGGAACCAGCTCTTTGTCTGGTCGTGTTCTTTTGCCACTGAATTTATTATAATTATTTTGGTTTTGTATAATATCGAGGTCTATTGCAAATTCTGGTTAAAAATTCGTCTCCGGAAAACCTAATATGTGTTTCGAGTCCTTGTTAACAGAGTCAGAATTTGGCTTTATTGAGGCGCTTATATGGGACTTTAATAATGCCTTTTCATGCGCTTAGGATTTATAAACTCAAGGTCATACCCTCTTCACACGTTTTGACCTGGACGTTAATAGTCATGAGGATCTCCGCGGCCTACAAGTTCAGTACATTTTTTAAACAAATAGCACCTCCGACAGCTGTCCACACATAGCATTTATTGCAATCTGAATGAATCCAAAGGCACCGTAATCTGGTTGTAGTTAGTAGGACTCGTTTGAATGTATGAACATTCGTGATTGTGAATGTAATTTTGCGTTTGTTACTAGTCAGTGTCAGAACGCCTTACCTATGTAACAGGCGCGTCCTTATATGAAGAAATCAAGGATATATCATTTGTCCGCTTTGATGGTAGTTATTTGGATTCGGTTTTGTTGAGCTTCGGCGAAGCCAAGGTATTACCTCTTATTTTTGTCATCCTTAAGGTGTCTGCGTTGTCTTTCGATATTCATACCTATGAGTTCAAAACGTGTTCCTTACATACCTATGAACAGCCTGCGCTGAAGGCAAGTTTCTTGTGTCTATTAAATAAGATTATTATTTTCCAGGTAGGCCGTTTACAATTTTCAAATCCGCCATTACTACGTGTTGATCCCCTCCAAAGGTGTGCCGTTACACTGGTATATGATCGTTTCCTGGCCGTTTTGCCTTTTCGACGCGTTGACTCTCTCGTGTCTCCACAGCAGACGGGGGATCAATTCATTACTCCAGCAGTTGATTTTTCATTGCTGAGTAAAACAGCTGCTCCAATCTTGCCTACTTTCACAACATACCTCAGTACATCTACTGGGGAACCGATAAATCACGTGATAGATATGCAGTTTCTCTATGGTTTTTACGAACCTACTCTCCTTATTCTTTACGAACCCTCTGGGACCTGGGCAGGGTAGGCTTAACTGGTGTAATAAAACTTTATATTTAGTCGTGTGTCAGCACGCCGTGATACCTGTTGTATAGTCGCTCTTTCAATAAATCTCCAAGAGCGTACAAATCCGGTTATCTGGTTCCAGGAATTACTCCCGTTTGATTGTCATACAGTTTTGCCTATCCCCATGCCAATCGGTACGTCTTATGAATCATGTCATATTTTACGGAAATATTGATCATTCTTTTCTGTGTTTAGGCGGAGTGGTTATTCTTGCTACTAACTCAATCATTTACTTGAAACAAACCTTACCATCGCGGGGGCTACCGCTAAATTACTATACAAAGGTGTCAACAAATTTTCCGTTCCGTAGGTCTCGAGTATACTTTGAAACTGTCGTTCTAAACTTACTAAGAATTGCTTGAAACCCCTCCACAGGTCAAGAAGTGCCATCATGTGGTCCACTTTCCCTTGATGATTGTCGCGCCAGCTTGCTGTCTTCTTCGGAAATCCTCCTAATTATAACGAGAGAAGGAACATTCTATATTCTTACACTGCTGTTGGAAAAGGCTAATAGTACAGTTACTGAGTTAGTCCTCCATGAAGTTGGATCGTATGCAGTGGCGGAGACCGTAAGTTATATATCTAGAAACTTTTTGACCCCTTGACCTCTGGTCCTGACGTTTCAATCGCTTCATTAGATTACGCTAGTTGGTGAAAATTGCCTGTTTGTTGGATCGTGTTTGTCGGATTCGATGCTGATGAAGTTTCATGTAACTGCGAAGGCGGAACATAATACAGATTTGCCGCAAATAGATTCTAACTGTGTTAACGGTGCCATCGAACATGGCGATGAGGTAGTTATTTGTCCTAATTTGATCTTCCTACATTAAAGTCAGTTATAAACTTTCTCATGAAAACCCTAACAGGATCTTCCGACTAAAAGACTTCGATTGTCTTCCGATTCGGAAACCTCCAGAAAGTCACCAGATTTAACGGAGCCATCTATTACGGACTTGGAATTATATGGTCCAAATGCTCTAAGAAAACCTACTCAATCCTTTGAACTCAATAGTTTCCAATTTGTGGTAAGCTGGAAATGCAAATTTAACATGAACAAATGGCAATATTCCCCACGATAACGATTAATCATTTCTGATAAGTTTACTATTAAACGGGTTGTAAAAAAAAGTAGTGTCTTCAGAAAATCTTGCGCCGTTAAAGTCTCTCATTAACATTATATACGTCACTTGTAAGCTACTTTAATTCACTAATAATGAACGGAGATTTTTCTGCACCAAATAGGTTCTGGATGCCCTTCGAAATATTGGCCCCGTGACGTCTATTACGGCTGGTGAAGTGCCGTGCTTGGCTACGGGGCAAACTGATCCTACAGACGAATCACTTACGCAAGCCCAAGCAGAACTCGCTCACACTGAACTTATCGCATGCGTGACTCGAAAAATGGGTAATAAGTCAGAGATTCTTCAATTGCACCGGAGTGTACGTGCGCGAGGTCTTACCGCTTTCGAGCTACCCGAGTACACTAGTCTCTGGTCTCTCTACGGCCCACCCATCGGAATCTTCACAGAGCTGAAGGATTCTGAAATCGCTCAATCGCAGGTCCAAGAAGTATCTGCTCCGTTGAAGGAGGAAGAGGAAACAGAGGGAAATGAGGGTATGAATTTGGCTATTATTTCATCACCTATCAGTGCTGATTTGAAACACTACCCCTTTAAATTGAAGTATCTTGACATGTGATAAGCACCTTGATTTTCTATTGTGCTTGGCTGTTTATTAATCACAATAATTTCCGTCTTATCCCTTATGAATAGACGAAAATCATGGCAGAAAGGAGTTGGACGAGTTCACAACCTCTGATTATTGTGAGGCTGATCAAACATCCCCTGATGATGAAGACGTAATATCATCTAACACCTGTCCTCTTCATAGCTATCTGCTCCTGACAAGAGAAGACTCTTCCATGGTAGTCACCATTTTTTGTTATTTACTCTATTTGGTATTTGTAACGTTTGTATATATGAAAGATTTTACGAAATTTCAAATTAATTTAATGTTTCCTTATTTGAGTCATTAATGTTTTAGTTATTTCATCCACTTTGTTTTGTAGTTAAAATCAAATAATATTAGTAAAAACTCCTAGCGTGCTGCATATTCCAATCTACGCGTTCGTGATTGTCCATTAGGCCCCATTCCAATACTTTTCACCTTCTGAATTTTAGATTCTTGAAGTGGGTAAAGAAATTGTGGAATTGGAAGTAAGTGGCTTTAAAACAACGGAAACCACTGTAATTGCCGCAAATTTGGGGACTCAAAACGTCCGAAATATGCTAGAACAGCGACTGGAGGAAGCTAGTGAAAGTGGTGAAAGAGCGCTAAAAGTTGGTCTGGATTACCCATATATCATACAGGCGAGTTATTTATTATCTGTTTTATTTGCGTTATGGGTGCATTTTTGAAACTAGTCTCTCTTCTTGCCTATAATTTACTTGTCTTAGGGGTCACTATTATTATCATTGTAGGATTGAACTTTTATTCTCACCGTTTTCATTGCTCATTTTCTTTTTACTTTTTATGGATAATGATGAGTCTTGTTTCTCCTACCTAAATTATCACTTAGTTAAATTTATACCATGTCTTTTGTCATAAATTGGAATGGCCATGACCTATTCGTGATAACCATAAGACAATAAACTTATACTAAACAATATTATTTTAAACCATTTCTACCTTACCTTTGAATTTTTACTAATTTTTTACAGTCATTTTTAATTCACTGTATCGCAGAAACAAATCCCTGTTTATATTTCATTTTTAGGTCTGTCCTACTTCCCTACGTTTGCTAAACGGGCCCCATTTGATTGAGGAACTTCACTTGACCAATGACTCGCGGATCGGTCTTGCCAGTGTCGCGGATCCTTACGTCCTTGTGACCACCGAGGATGATGATCTAATCCTAGTAGCTTTGCGAAATCGGTTTATGAGCGACTGTGATCGGCGTAGACAAACAGTAGACATGGGAAGCAGGTCAAAAACATCGCCTCCTCATTGAACCCGATCCTATGGACCAATGTAAAGCTGCTTCGGAGAACCTCCCATCGTCTTGCTACTTAGAACTCAGCCGACCGAAAGTTACTCAGGTATATGTGCTTCCTTTTACCATCTCACCTTGAGACCGAATAAGTTTGTTAGATTTTTGGAATATGTCATCCCTATGCCCTGTTACATCGCACGGGCGTCTACGAATTCCAATTTTATACTCATTTATAGACATAGACATGCGTCAGTCCATCTCCATTCCTTATTTTACTCTGTTTTCTTTTTTCTTGAACTATAATTACCGCTTAATGTAATATTCCCTTATTTACTATACTTGATCTCAGTTACGAAGTCGTAAAAACCTCCTAAATAACTTTTTCCGCTTGGAAGTGGTGAAGTATTTGAAAAAATTTTGTCTACTGAATATAGTCATCAGTAATGACCTACACTAAGTGAAATTTATTTTGTTTCTGATGAAAAAACATTATTAACAGGCACGAATTTGGGAAAATTCCATGGTAATATTTGACATTATTTGAATATGAAATTAGGTGTAATCGCCAATAAAATATGCTCGAGCAGATGCAAAAATGCTTTAAAAACTAGGAAACGAGATTCTTTGCTTCTTTTGCCACAAGAATGCGTTTTGGCAGCAATCTACTTATCAGGCGGTGGTAGTGACTTGTACATCAAAGTATTTGCGATGGAGGTTTACTTGACTACCCACAAGACACCCGCAAATACACGCTCCTAAAGGTTTATTTCATTTCTTTTCATGAAGAGGAAGGTTGTCTTATCTGGTGTGGTCTAGGGAAAATGGATTTTTCCGCTATGGTATGGAATAAAGACCGCTACCCTCGACCTCAAGTAGATTAGTTGCAAGAAAATTCTCGGAAAAAATCACGGGTGGTGGAACGACAAACTTCTGTTCTCTTCTTGCAGGACAATCAGAGACTTCAAACCGGAAAGTGTACACAGCGTTGGAAAGATTTGAACTTATGGATGTAACGGGAAATACTGCTTCACTTTTTCTCTTATTTCAATGATGTTTAGGTGATTGTCACCTTTTCTTAGCATTTGGAGACAATCGCATTCAAAAGAGACAGTTGAGAATAGGAGGGATGCAGAAGCGGAAATGAACGTTTTTCGAATTAGGGATTAAACATCTTTAGGATCGGACGTCAATCTTATATCGTGGTTGTAAAGGGCTGAGAATTTAATCTTAGAGGTCGTAATATTTTCCTACAACCATATTGTTAATTAGATCTCACCCGCAAAATATGTACAGCCCTTAAAGACTTGTCAGGATGGTTGAACTACCGTTCTGGGTTGCTCGTATCACTATTACATCATTTGTTATGTAATTTATTTTCTACTTCGGCACTTCTTGAAGCAGCAAATTCACGTAATTTTCAGTGTGATTATTAAACTTGTGTGATTTCGCGGTATCCGATGCCGTTAAGATATCTCAGGCTGTGCATTAAAGGCAGTACTTATAAGGATAACTGATTGGATTGTGGACTTGAAGCCGCCACGGTAAGAACCCCCACCACGAAGTTGGCACCACTTAATCGCCTTGCTTTCGGTTTTGTATACCTCTTGACACACCGGCTGTGTGAATTTAGCGTCTTCCTCCAAGGGGAGTTCCTTTCACCATTTTTTCATGCATCCATGTAATCCCACAGTTTCCTGATGTAGTTGTGATCCTTACCACGTACTAGTGCGCTTTGAACCATTTGCATGGATATATCGGTTTCATTTAAAATTATAAGGAGATTAACAATCGGTAGGGATGTGAGGGAGATACACTGGTGTGATGCATTACTTTTGAGATGTTACGCGTGTCAACTTTTGACGTCCGATGTCTTCCCGTGATATTTGAAATGCACTGACGTCTTGTAATTTACTATCAGAAACTTGAAATAAATCAAATATTTTTTCGTTTTTCTCCAGATTGCTCCGCCCATTTGTTTCTGCCTGTATCACGACGAGACAGGCCGGCTATCACAATGGCTTTGTCAGAATGTTGGTCCTGATTTGCTCTGGTATCTGCCCACCGAAACCACGGAGAAAACTAAGGACTCGAGTGACAACGAGTAGGTCCTATCCTGCTTACGTGGCCTTGTGTTAATAAATCTTTTGTTTGGAGAATATATGATCATAGTGTAATTTCTTACTTACGCTGATTATCTTTATATTTTTATCCCTAGTCGCCTTCATAACTTGAGTCCCCTTGATGAGGAAGATCTTCTTTTGTATGGCCAAGTGCTTGACATTTGCAAGAAGGAAAAGTCCATTGGCCGTACACCCGTAGAAAAAGCGTCTTCACAATCTGTTTCAGTTTTTCCTATCGGGTATGCCTTTTTGAGCACCCCTTATTTATGCTTTTTTCACAACACCACATTTCTCAACTCTAATCGTCTGGCTTACACAGGTTGAGTAACAAAATATTGGGTCTTTCAATTTAGGGAGACTGAGCTCAAGGAACCCACACCCGCGTATTTCGCGTTTATCGTTTTCTCCAATGGGGTCCTTGAAGTGAGTCTTAGTGCAATTCCTGTTTAACTGTTTTTCGAGACTCTCAATGATGTTGGCTATTTTTCATCTAGATTTACAGTATACCTCGATTCAAGTGTTTGTTTGAGATGAGGAAATTTAATGAACTTCCGAATCTCCTTTTGGACTCAAGGGGTCTTCCTGAAACAGAGAAGACGAAACAGACTAAGTTCGTTTTTTCTTCTGAAATTTTCATGCATTATGCAACTTTATCTTTAAATAAAATCACACCTACATTGTACTTGCATCTTTAGTATTTCTATGGAAAGCGACGACCTGCCTCCTCCGATTCGTGAAATCGCCGTATTTCCACTTGACCGTGAACAGGGACAGCCAGTTTTATTTGTGAGACTTGATTTTTCTTTTTTCTTTGTAATGTCTTACCGTTTTTTATCCATTTTGAAGTAAAATAGACGAAAGGAGAACACACTTGATTCTACGCCTCGGCCATAAGTTTTATTTATACCAGCGAAACAACAAGCTATATTTTTGTCAGCACACTGAATCAATTGTTGCTGGCAGAAATTGAGTAGTTCAATCATTTTTGACATAGGTGCGAACCGATCGGGAGGTAGTCTGTTACGAAGCCCTGTGTGCACTCCCCGGTGAGGCTGTTCCGTTAACGCCGGTGCAGTCGCACAACTCGACCAATCCTACTCAAACCCGGTGTTCACTCCGTTGGAGGCGCTTGCCTGTCTCCTGCCCTCTCATGGCTCCTAGTCGGCTCCGATTAGATCCCCGAGTTGCAGATACTCAGGTGCGCAGGTGGTTATTTTAAGCTTTTCTCCGCTTTAAATTGTAATTGTATAGGTAAATGTTGATCGCATTACGTCTTTTATCGAAATGTGCAGTCTACCTTCGTATTTTGAGGAGGAACTTGTGAGTAAAATATTTTGTCGCGTAAGACGATTCACTGGCTCCCTATTCTCCTGACAAGTCACACACCGATTGATCCAAATTAAGATATAAATGGTCAAGATATTCTTTTTCAACAGATTCTTTCCTTATTCCATTCCTCGACGCCGCAAATTGAGACAGACTACTTTTGGATTTGTTTTTCGTATAAAATTCGATGCTTAAATTATTGGAGTACTTACAGAATTAGAACAACGGAGGGAAAAATGCTCACTGATGGTATTTTGGCGGGACGGGAAGACGTTTAAGTAGCCGTTTTGTAGAGATAAATGATATTTGAGATACACAAATTCGGTCCATCTTAAGCCTAACTTGGTCATGAAAATCCGTGGTTTTGCAGCGTCCAAACAAAGTTTAAAGAAGACAACTGAAATCAATGTCAAAACAGCTTAATCACTTTTGGAAGCATAATGATAACTCGAATGTGAATACTAGACAAGAATATTTCTTGATCCACGAAGGTTTTAAACTTACTTATTTGTCGGTGGTGTGGATAAATTGTGGCGGAAGTCAAGAGCATTTGCTCATACGTTCTTTTTGAGATCCGATCCTTCATCGTCAAACTGAATGTCTCAGATATCAAACACTAGTCAAACGGTTGGTGATCCTTCTTGTTGTTCGTGTTGTACTCACAACTTGCTTTCGATATTTCAACTTGTTATTTTTCTTCTTCAAATGATTTGCGGCAGATCTGTTAAAGCTAAATAACGTCATCCCGTTATGTGTTGTCTTGGAACTATTAGTCCTTTATTGGCGTTTTTTCCACCTGATTATTTTTTTCAGTTTTGATAGTTCTGTAGATCCTCCGTAACAGGTAATTCGGCATTGCAACTAGAGTTTCCGAACTTTTTGACCTTTCTATTAACCCATTTTCATTTAAGAATTAATTGACTTCCCCGCTGTTATTTTGTCTCTTAAATTACCCATTTCAGACGAAATTGACGAATAAGTCAAATGTTCTTCATCCTTTCGAAGCCATCGGTGGTCACAGAGGTATCTTTGTTTGTGGCAGCTATCCCGTCTGGATGTTTTGTAATCGCGTTGGACGTATCTGCGTTTTCCCTCACACTATTGATGGAATCATCACGAGTTTTGCTCCCCTCAACATCTCTTCGTGCCCCGATGGCTTCGTCTACTTTACTCATGCGGTAAGGAGCGCATTTTTGTTTATATGAGGGATTGTTCTATCGGTTCGTTAATACACTTCTAAAACCTTAACTTTACTTAGAGCCGGGTGCTGCGTTCCATTAAATAAATTGCATAGATTGGCGATTTGTTATGCTTGAGTTGATTTTCCTCGAGGCGGCGGAACTTTTGCACCTTAATTTTCCTTTTCAGTTTGCTGCACTATAATAACCTTTTCTTGTTACTTGAACAATGTCGAACTCGTTGTTGTTGGTCTTGCCGAAATAAAAATTTAGTGAAACAGTCTCGACAATTACGTATTCTTGACTTTGTATCACGCATTTAAACATTCCGAGGTATTTTCAATTGTTTTCACATCCATTGTGACTTATTACCACCTAATTTCCTCGTTTTTACTACTTAGAACGAAATGAAGTTGGCCACCCTTCCTCCAGGCTATTCTTATGAACAAGAACTCGGCATCGGTTCAATTCCCATCGACGGATGTCCTCACTTTGTTCAGTATCATCTTGAAAGCAAGGTACTCCACGAGCCTGTCATGGAAACGAGATTTATAACCTCTCGTATAGTTGTTCATCTCTCTGCCAATTAATTTGCTCTTACTCTTCATTTTGCCTTATGTTTTTAATAAACGTCTTTATTTTAGACGTACGTTGTTATCTCAAGTACAGAGGCTCAATGTCGTACCATAGTACGATTAAATGCAGATGGTAACAAGGAGGAAGAAACAGTGGAACGGCCAAAGACGTGCATCTTCCCCAAAATTGATGTCTTCAAGTTACAGGTGCTCGCCTCACGTCCTACTACAAACATCCGAGCCGCCCCGCGCTTTGAAGTCGTCCCGAATTCCTCGTAATTCTTTCCAATTTATAAATCTTATAATATTATTTTTTTAGCTGGATAACGATTTCTATACGGCCATTTTTAACTAAAATTATACTGAAAGCGTCGAAGGCCTTTGAGGTGTTATTTACTTGCTTTAGGGTTGAATTTGAGCCCTTCGAGTCGGTATCGTGCCTGGTTACAGTTCAGTTATCTTCCGATTTGACTTTCGACGAGACAAAAGACTATCTTGCTTTGGGAGCGAATTTATCCTACGGGGAGGAGATCCCTGTTCGTGGACGTATCGTTTTGATTGATATAATCGAGGTAGTGCCTGAGCCGGGTCAGCCTCTGACACGGCATAAGGTCAAAACGGTATACGATGGGGACCAGAAGGGGCCGGTCACTGCGTTGGCGAGCTGTCAGGGCTATCTCGTCAGTGCGGTGGGGCAAAAAGTAAGTTTGTATATTGTCAGTGTCTTTTAAATCGCATCCACGTTACCCGAGGCTGATATATCAGTTGATACATTTTGACTCAATCTCCGTCGCCTTTGAAACTACTTTGAATCACGATTTAAGGTAACCACATTATTTTGTCGTGGTAGTTACTCGTGTTGAACGCAACTTCCTGGAGCTGCTAACGGGATTGGGCATGTCTCTGTGTGGCACTGTGGTCGACTTCTGGACATGACAACTTTACGAATTCAACTAATTGAGCCTGGTATCTAGGCATTAGAAATTGTTCAAGCTTATAGGCGCTGGACTGTTCGCTCTTGAATCGTAAAGGAAAGGACTAGTCTTTTCTAATGGAGGTCTTCTGGAAGGGTATTTCAATTTCTCCATTCAGGCAGCCTCGTTCGTCCCAAAATTTCACAAATAAAAAATAAGGAATTTTCTCACTTATATTCCCTCTCTCTCTAGCTTGGTCTCCTTGACTGTAGAGGTTGTTTCGTGGGTTGACCAAAGCCTGTTAAAATCGTCACATTTAATAAGAACGTGAATGGTCACTTGTTCTGTATTTTGAAAGCGACTGCACCTATTTTCCTCGCATGTATTGCATATTGCAATGCATTATAAACTTAATTCTTGTGCCAGGATAGTTTAAACCTTTCCTTTATAGATTTACATCTGGGCGCTGAAAGGTGGCGACTTGGAGGGTGTTGCCTTTGTCGACACAGATCTCTATATTCACACCTTGCTCTGTGTCAACAACCTCATTTTGGCTGCAGACGTCCTAAAGTCAATCCAACTGCTACGTTTCCAATCAAATATGCGGGTCCTTTCCCTCGTTTCCCGTGACACCGCCTTTCGGGAAGTTTTCACTGCAAACTTCTTTGTCGATGGAGTAAAACTAGGTTTCCTTGGTGAGTGTCCGAAGATCTATCCTTTTTTTAAGTTTTTGGGAGTGCCTAATTATAAGCCAAAGGTGTCATGCAAGATTGTTGCAAGTTTCTGGAGTGTAATATTTCGGAAGAAAGTATTAATGCTCTTTTTCAAGCATAATTGGTGCTGAGAATATTTAACATAGGCATTTAATGATATCCCATGCTAACTTGCCTTGCATGATTGAGTGATAACCTCCGAGATGCCGCATATTAGGCACCCCGCAAATTTGTCTTCGTACTCAGGGTGTTTCAGCCTTGAGGGATTATGCTAAGTCTCAAGGAACGACCAGTATTCTTTGTAACTTTATAATGGATGCATTATTAGCACGTCAGAACTCCACCGCATTGTTTGGTAAGTCTTCACAAGAATAACTGCAGAACCTTCGAGCCAGAAGCCACCACAACGACACCCGAACGAATCGACCTACTTTTGGCTTTCATGAAAAGTTCTTTGTATTTGAAATTTAGAGGTTATACGTAGAGATCTCGGTTAATGCTGCATTTTTAATGCTCCGGTTTCTGACTTACGGCCCCATTTTACAGTGACCGATAACTTTGGCAACCTCATGGTATACAGTTATGATCCGGAGGAATTAGCCAGTTGTTCAGGTCGCCGTCTTGTACGCCGTGTCGACATGCGTCTCCCCTCTGTGGCCACAGCTTGTCTACGTGTCGGCAATCGTTTCCGCCATCCCCTGTTGGGCATTAAAGCTCTCCAAGCCGAACTAAATGAGCTTCGACGAAGTCGTAACAAGTTAACCACTCCGGCGGTTGGATCGAGTCTCTTGGCTGCCTTAGAATATGAGAGAACACGGCATTCGGTCTATCTGGGCAAGTGTATTTCGTTCGCTACTGAGTACACCACTTTCCGTATTACTAATATCCTTGCTTCTTCTTTGCGTGACAGGAACCAGAAACGGTGCTCTTTACCTTATTACTCCCATCCGAGATAAAATGTCTAGTCGGTTGAAGATTGTGGAGAAAAATTTAATTCAATGTATCGGTTGTACAGCTGGGCTATACCCCGTTTTTGTCGGTACGTCATTCGCTTGTACTCTGCTCTCATTTTGAACGAGTTGCCGGGTTATACTTGTGGTATTTTATTTTTTTTTCAAGGCAATATAATCAACCCTTCCCGGAGCTCAGTAACCCCTGTGGCAACGTGGTGGACGGCGATTTGATACAAAAGTACCTCATGCTGCCCCATGGATTGCGCATCGAGGTGGCTAAAAAGTCGGGACAGGGCTTGGATTCGGTAGGCGGCCGGGTTCCTTTGTTGTGTATTTTGAAAATCACCTATATTATGTATTTTCGTGTTTTTAAGCAAACCATTGTGATTCACTTCAACTTCTCACATAATGTAATAATTTTGTGTCACTTTGGGAATCGAATTATGCAAATTCGTGTAAAATGTTTAAGTAGATTAGGATTTGGAAAGGAGGAATTTTGTAATTCCCCCAATCTTTGCAAACAGCCAAAAACCGCCTTTTTTAGAATTGTAATAAACTTATTTCACAAAATACGGTCATCGTGTTTTTCGATCTTCATGTGCATTGGATTTCTCTCTCTCTGTTAATATTTTCTTTCTTTAAAACTGTTCTTCCACACTTTTAGATAATGGACGATATTGCGGAATTTAGCTCGATAACGCTACATTTTTGAGAAACATTTCGTTGAATACCTACAAATTCTTTACTCCCGTTTTCTGTACTTTTGTACCATTATATGTAATCCCGTGCACACAGATTTCGCCACTTACCGAATTTACATTTTGTAGAAATGGATAATTTTATTTGCATTGCTTTCTTTCTAGAGTAGTTTGGTGGGAGGAAGATGGTCTATGAATAATCTCACTGACAGTGAATACCACCGTGAGGGTAACTGGGCGTCGGAGTAAATTGATTGCAGTTTGGCTTGAAAGTGAACGAACAAATGAGTTACATTTAGATTTGGGAATTGTCGGATTTCGATAGGTAGTACAGACAGAAACAATCTTTACTTATGCACCCAATGAGAAGTGATTAGAAACAACCAGATTGGAGGGTATGGTTGTCTGTCTCCGCTCCATGCACGACAGAGCCTTTATCGGTACTTATCCCGAAGGGAGGGTGTTCTTGATGTGCTTTAAGTAGAATCGGTTGTTGGTATAAAAGTTTAGACAATGTTCTTAGGAGAAAATCCTTAAAAACCACCGTTCTTACACTGACACACTAACAGTTCCATTCCTAATGGAAATGAGTGAATGCGGTACGACATAAGCAGGCACTCTGAAGACCACACACAATTCTGGTGTTAAGATTCATATGACCAGATTTGAATGGGATAGTTAGAAATAAAAGTGTCTAATTGCCAAAATACATTAGATTACCGACTTGCGTAATGGATTAGACAAATTCCTGGCAGTGGAAAAGTCGAAGGTATTTCCAGTAATTATTGTTTGAATTGATTAAATGACTGTTTGTGCAGTAATCAATGTAGCAATGGAGGGGTGTGTTGTATGTCACTGGCTGATAATTTCTTGTCAAACACGCGTAACTCTTTCTCTTTCTGCAATCGACGACTGGTATCGCGAAAATTTCAAAATTTCTGACTGTTGCAACCGATAGTTTTTATTCAGTAATATCTCAGTAGCAGTCTACCTTAAATTTATGCACACAAATCAATTTATGGGGCTGTACGCGCCCAGAAATATCCATCCCCGGCCTTCTCTACTTTTTCTGGATGCCAGTTCTTGAGAGTTTTTTTTGTCTTTAAATGCTTTATTTTTTATCAACAATGCATACTCTACTCGGATGTAAAATTATTTAGCTTCAAAATTTGATCTTTGGGAAACGCCGGGTGCCGACATCTTTGGTTTAACGATTCACTGTACTAAAACTTGGTCGCCCTTGAGTTCTCTTTTTAATCACTCCCCGCCAAATACACGTCCACAAGCATTGAGAAACGTTAGTCTGCTTTAGACGCAACAATACAAGTGCTGCTACGAAATCTCCAAGCGAACTGCTAAACGGACATTCGCCTCAAGGGTACTCGAGCGTCACCCCATAATTTTCCCCATTCAGGCAAAGCTGGACCCCATATATAAACTCTACCGAGGAGAAGATGAATTGTTTTACTTCCCATTAACAGAGGCAGCAGATGTACGTCAACACCATCTCACTACCGGTTACCATTATGTAGCACTATTCCATTTAGATGATTAAATTCACTATTTGTAACCAATAGCTTGAAGCTAAGGAGTGCAGTTAAAGCTCCGCACCCCTAATGCATCATGACTTTCGCTATTGCTGTGTGCTGAAGCATTTTTCCAACGTATAGACATGTGAATCGGCCAGGTTTGCACGCAGAGCACTCTCCATTGACCCATGGCCGGCTTACGCAACCGAACGTGTAAAAACGGATACCCAAGTCCTTAAAGTCGGCAACCGGCTTCTCTCTCAGAACAAAGAGCAGTCCAGTAATATTCCGCTTTCTATTATCATTCAGACGAGAATTTATATCGATAAAACCTTTCCGAGAAAATAATATTAAGACGTGGTTTTACAAGGGTGTACCTCTTTCAAATTAAAACTGCCTATGGTAAATCTTATATGCGAGACCCATACCTTCGTAATTAAAACAAAACCCACTTACAATTCGAATAACTGGATCTGCTGAAAGCTAATGCGCTGTTTGTTCAGTAGTGGGGAACTAAGTTTTTAAATCTTGCAAGATGGTTATGACCTACTTTGTGGAGTAATATTGAAGAAAATTCTTTTCAGTTTTAAGGCCATATTTTGTTCATTTTACCAAATTGTGCCACTAGGACAGGTCAGTTTAACGTGTTATCGTTACTTCTACCTCGCTGAAATTGCAGCAAAGACGTGATGTTTAAGCCTCATTTTATAGTCTTTGATTGCAATTTCGGAGACTACTTTTACTTGCATCAGCTTTAAACAGGCATAGTTTCAAAGCTAACCAACATTTACCGTTCGTTTCGCACCACAAATTTATCTATTGCAAAAGTTTATTTGTACTCTAGTTCAAATTAAGAAATCGGAGCGAAACAACTGAATAGGGTGTTCGAGCCTTTTATTTTTGAAAAAGAAAACTTCCCGAAGATAATGCACCTACCTTGAAAACAGATCAGGTTTCACTAGTTGCTTGCAAAACTTTTTAAAATATGAACATGATTTAAATCAAGCTATAAATTACTTTTGTAGAAAAATAGTACCTGTTTAATATCAGTAATGACTGTTAAAAGATTGATAAGGTTCACGGATTTTAGGCTGAAATAAATTAGTTGACAGTGCTTTTCCATCTATTTTCGTGACTATCTATATGAAAGAGCTTTAATTGGACTTCTCAGGCTGTTCTTGAGGACCCCCAATTAAGTCTGTAAACGACTATCCAAGTTTTAGTCTTGAGGCAAATCTCGACCAAAGCAGCGGAATTGTTTCTTCGCCAGCTAATATTTGTACCAATAGTAATTGTTGTCGAAAAGTCCTCTCATATAAGCCGCGAACTTTTGTAGAATTGAAGCCTCCTCCAAAACCGAGGTTCTTAATAAAACTTGAAAATAAAATTATGCGAGATACGAAGAAGCTAGGCATTTCGGAGGACACATCAGATCCTCTTCGGCTTCAGGTAAGTGTGCCGAATATACAGATTCATTTTCATCCCAAATTGATGTAGCGAATATCCAAAACGGTACAACAGATCGAAAGATCGGTAGTGAAACATGCATTTACTTGTTAAAACCCCAGCCTCCATTGTTTACATCTTCGGTAGAATGTATGGTTTTAGTTGTTTAGACTATGCATAATGGGCGATAGCCCATGAAAACGCGTCTACCAGTTGATATTTAGGCCGAAATGCATGAGCCACCTTGAATTCTTTGATACTTTTTAAATAACACACTGATTATTCAGCTGTACCGGGAAATTTTTGACCGATTCATTGACGAATGTGCTTATTATGCCCCATTACTGGCAAAAATCAAAGCACAGTATGAAGGATTTATAATGCATTTACGCGGAAAGATAAATGAGCTACAGCCGGTCAAGGTAAGAAACCGATTTTTCCAGCTTCCCCTTTTGTGGATAATGTCTTTAACTATTCATTTTGTTTGCTTAAAACCTTAATCGTAAACAGTGCTGAGGCCTTAATGCGCTCGAATACTGTCATCCCCTAAGCGAAGCCTCGACTTCACATTGAAACTGTCAGAACTTTTACTGTTATCTGGTACAAAATGGGAGTAGTTTATTTTTAAACCTTCGTGTTCGCTTGGAAGTTATTTGGAAGGCGAAGTGGCCTTTAAGACCCAATGAACTCATAATTAATAGAGCTTGTGCACACCTATTTCTTAGGAGCTACTTTGGATTGCCTCACTTGACGCTGACAAACGCATCAGCGAGTTTCATAACCAGGAGAATACTGGTAACTTGGCCACTAATTACAATGGACTTTGCCTCCTACAGAAATCGACCTACTGAAGTCCGAAAGAAATCGTGACAAAACAAAGTTGGACAAAATGAAACAGGAATGTGTGGAACTGCAAGTAACGGTGAGGCTACACTCCACCTAGTTCTCATTAAAGGGTTTTTACGGACACAAAGCATTACGGTTACGTGGTAGCAACTCAGCGTAGGAATTACGATATGGGAAAACTTCGTTGGGACTAAAGTGAACGAAGCATATAGTAAGCAGGTGGTACTAGGCTTAAACTGCTTTGGTTTGTGTACTTTAATAGGTATCAAAACTAATGGAACAGTTAGAAGTGAGGGAAGAGGCTTGCGGCCTCGAGGCCGACGGACGGAAGTTGCTTGTGAGTGAAGTAAACGACCTCCACGGCAGACTACGTGAACTGGAGGCTCTGGCCCGTGCCGAGACGGATCGGAACGTTGATGACCCCATTAAGCTGAAGATTTTAGTCGCGTAAAGTGGCTCCACTTATGATTAGGAAATGTCCCTACCCGTAGCGTACTTCTCCACTCAGTATCAAAAAATCAAAGTGAAAAAATAAGTAGGATTTAGCTAAGTAACCATCAAAGTCCTTTAGTTAACTACGATCTAACCGGTTAAGACAGTTGTTAATAAACACACGTTGTAATTCATGTTTTTTTTAAATAATATTTAGCGTTTTTCGTCACTACTTACTTTTCGGGTTGTTGAACGTCAATTAAACACAGGTGTGGACACTAAAATTGTAGAATCCACTCATCAAGTTTGTGTAGGGTGGAGGTTTCACAAAAAAAAACACCCATCTGAACTGTAACTTTTTCAACATAGAGAATACGATAAGGCGCTGGAGAGAGCTAACACGGAGCTCAACAGGTTTCGTTCCGATTTTGAAGAAAGGGTGCCGCGAGTAAAGTACGATGAAACCAAGAAGCAGTTGGATGCCAAAACTAAGGAAATCGAGGCCCTCAACGAGGAGTTGGAGAGTGCTGCCAATCGTTACAGGTATTTGACGAGGGGATTTTTAACGTCCGCACCACAAAATGTTCTCTTCCTTCCGTTACACGGTGATGGGAGGCTGTCAGGTGTAACCAGTGTCCCGGCATAGAAGTAAAGTTAATCTACCTCGAATTGGTGTTAAATTCATTGTAGCATTCAGGATGGTTAAGTCAGTATGGAATTTAGTAGTATAAAAAATTTCCGCAGTCAAAGATGACGCAAATATTGTGGTGCTAAATAGCAGGTGAGCCTCCAAGCAACCTACTTTTATACACAACCACTTTGGGGATCCGCTCGTCTCAGTGACAGTAAAACACTGCAACTGTTTATTTCTAGTAAAGTATCACATTTTATTTAATTCAGCTTGCTGAAAGATCACTGTGAGACTCTCACCACATGGCGTGATCTCTACAATACGCAACTCTTGTACATTACTCGTGCCTTAGGCTCCAAGTAAGTCCACCATCTTTCCATTTACATCGTCTTTCTGTTTGTGCAAATAATCACTTTCAGAAGGTGAGCATTGGTAGAGCATCAACACCCTATCTTCGTTACACAACTGATTCAAAAAAATTAATGGGGACACTGTCTGTGTAAGGAGGTACGCAATAATTGTATTGCCGAACTGTCTTTACTCCTTTTTAGATCAGACCCTGCCCAGAAGGTGGAGTACGTTAACTCGCTACTTCTAAAATACCGGAAGATAGCTCGCGAAAAAACGCAAGAACAATTAGCTGACTTTGTGACACACGATCTGGCTCGGGCTGAAGCCGGTGGCCTACCTTCAATAAGTCGGCAGACCCTTGGAAGAAATAAGTCCAAACTCGATGGCGAATGAGATGTCATCTTCTACTGTATCATTTACGCGTAGTAAAGTGCAAAAGCCCGGCTTTTGTAGACGATATTTCTTTAAATTTAAAGTGATATCTACAATTCTTTCTACAAATTAAGGTGTTAAGCCACATCAGTTGGGGATAAGAAGCTATCCAAAGGCCTTTGGCCATGTGTAAGATTACAACACGGAACATGTTCGACACTGAAGAAACCTTTGTGTCTTTTTTTATCTTTATCTACGTAGTTTAACGCGGAATGAACTTACTAACAACTTGAATAGGCATTTGAGATGCTAACATCATATTTTAACGACTCTGAACTTTAGAGGTCTGAAATCTGTTTTTTTTGCAAAAATTTTTAAAGCTCTAGACTCCATGGTGCAGTTGGATTAAAGGAAATTGCGTAAATCTCTACAGAATGCAAAACTCAGTTTTAGACATTAGGAAGGCATTAATCGGCTCAGCCGGACGCCTACGCGCTTAATAAGTAGTTTGCCACAAAAACTTTTAAAATCATGGAAACTTGTTCCATGCCACCTTAGAGTCGGCCATGCAAACGATGTGCACAAAGTTAAGGGTAGATTCACATAGAAACCCTATCAGAAGGGGAAACGTTCTCTTGTCACATTTTAGGCATTTGCATTAAAATAATAGACCCATCGTTTAGCCGTAACAGTCTTCCAAATGCATATACAGTTCGTTTTCACAATCTACTCCGAAGTCTCCATCACTTGGTGGCGTTAGGGCTGGGACTTCCACTGTGACTTTTTGGTTTTCCATCGTTTCCTCTTTTATGACAGGTACTTTTTCTGTCTCCTTATCGTCTGCCGTAGGAAGAATGGACTGCTTCTCCACAGGCTCGACAGCCGAGTGAGCGAGCTTTAAGAGAACCGATTGAGGGATATTAGACGGCCGAGGGGGAATCTTAGGGACTATTTTGGGTGGTTTCATCGACTCGGTTTTGTCCGCAGCACCCTCGGAGGGTATTTGGATCTCAGGTGACTTAGGCACTACACCTTCTCCCTTTTCGTTGCGTTCTTCTTCCTTTCTCTCTTCAGGTGACTGCTTTGTCAAGTATTTCTTGCTCTGAAATGGGACTTGATCCTTCACTTGTTGCCTCGGCTTCTCGTCCTCACCTTTTTTCTCTGTGCGTGGCACAGGTGGACCGACCGACCTATTTCCGTAAGAACCCTCCACTTGCGGCGCCACACGAATCTGTTTTGTACCCAACGGCCCCGGTAGATCTGGCAATACTCGGTCGGATAATTTCAACAAATTCTCCTTATAGTTTTGGTTTTCCAGCATCTGGAACGCTTTTCCACTGGTTGCTTTTGTATCAATGCCATGGATGTAGACGTATGATGGCGAAGTCTGGGAATTCTCATACAGGTCCTCACTGACCTCTTTGTCAAAGGAAGCTTTAACAAGGTCCTTCGTTTGCAAATACTGAGGCTTTCCAAGCCTTGCCGCATGATGTGTTTTTTCATCGTTTTCATATTCATCGTTCAGATCAAGAGGGGAGTGGCACTCTTCGTATTCGTCCTCCACTTCGCCCAAAGCAACGGATATTCTTTGGTTTGTTCTACCACTGCTAAAGTTGCGTTCGACATATTCCTTTCGTGAATATTTCGCCGTATTTTCCAATCCTTCCGTTGTGGTGCTTTTTCTTGCTCCCTGGAAACGTGAAAGCAGACCCCCTAACCCCCTAGGGGATTGGCTTTTTCGAAGTTCCGACTTTCTTGGTAACACAGCTTCTTTCTGTACATTTTTATTGGAAAATGAAGTTGGTGGGTATTTTCGAGACTGATTTTTGGCAACCGTCATCGCAGCTTTCTCCCTACTTTTTTGTGTTTTGTTATATCCGTCAACTGAGGTAGTTTGACCTTTTTTCGGTGGAATAGGCGGAGGCGCTTCACCCCCGGCCGTCACACCATCCTTTCCACACCCAAAATTCTCAGTTATTTCATCGTTTACGTAGTAGTCGCTACCGCCTACGCCACTGTCGTTCATTTCGTCGTCAAGACCTCTTCCAGTGGGCTTTCGACTTTCAATCTTTGTACCAAATGACTTGTGGTCATTTTTTACTGCCACAGAACTACTGTCATTAGGGTTTATTTCCTCAATGCTGAGGTGTTGTTTTTTCAAGGAGTTAACAACTGTCCTCCAATTTGTTTGTAAATTGTTTTCGGTGAAGTAATCATATGAGTCGGTGGCTTCGCATTCACTTGCCCCTTTGTAAGCCTCCTCTGTCAACTCTGGCTTAAAATCGGGCATTTCATAATATTCATCCTCTTTAACACTCATATGAGCTTCTCTTTCATAACTCTTCCGATAGTCGTAACAAACTTTTGCTTTTTTACCGGCATCCGCTTGATTACGAACCATAACTTCAGCCCCTTTTCTTGGAGGTGGTCTGCGTAAACTCCACGAAGTGCGTACTTCTTTGGGTTTAGAGTTGCCTTTTTTGGCAGTCGCTTTGCTGCTACTTTTCTTCTTCTGCCTCCTTGACTTTGCAGAGGTGACCCGATTCGAAATGGCCCGGAAAGTGATAATGTTGTAAAAAAATGTCCTTAAGGGCCTCAAATTATTACGACTGGCATGCGCCGATTTGGTGACACTGGGTTTTTTCTGAGCATCTTGTTTCTCATTATCAATCTCTTCGTATAACTCATAGTCATGAGTGCTGCTTGTCTCGGCATTCTGACTTTCTTTCAAACCACTGATGTCATCTGATTTCCCCCTTTTAACACCATTGGCAGCATCATTTACTTTTGCTTTGGACTTTGGGTTCTCCCCACGGTCTGAAGCTGCTCCCCTTTTTGCGGCAAATTTTTGGTGCAAATACCTGTGTGCGCCATAGGTAATGTCGATATATTTTTTACGTGATTTGCAGATTATGAAGTCGAAATTAGTTTTACGGTAATTCGTTTTATTGAATGAGTCCTGAGTCTCATTGCTACTGTCACCCTTAACCCACGCAACATCCTTTTCGACCAGCGCTGGTTGATGCGTTTGAAACTGCCTTCCTGCCTTAAATACTTTCGCCTCTTGTTTATTCTCCACTTCGGATTTGTCATCTACCTTATCCGAGCGTGTTCTGAAAAGGCTGCCGTTCGTCGTTAGACTGGGTTTACAGTAAGGAGGTGTAAGGTTGAGGTTATTCGATTCGGTCAAGTTGAGCTCATACGAATCCATGTAGACGATATCCGGATCAGTGATGGGGCTTTGAATGGAAGGTCCTGATCGCACCTGGGCCATCTAAATTTGCATACTTTATCTGACAGTCTTAGTTCACTGGTCTAACTCCTGATTATTTAGCTATTGTTAATTGACTAAAAGTTTATTCAAATAAAATTGAGTCAATTTATTACTGAGATACACCCAAATATGAAGCCTCAAATTATTTTGTGGATGACGTTCACATTACTCAATTCAATTTCCATCAGATGGATACAATAAGCGAATTTTTGTCAAGGACTTATCTAACAGAATATTTAAAACGGCCAAAATTCTAAAAAAATTACACACCCATAAAAATTTCCCAGACTTAAAGGCAAAACGTCTGTTAGTTATTTAAATTAGAAACGAAAATGGTTATCTGCGTGAAACACTCGAAATATCAAAACCAACGTTACAAAGGCAAAACTAGTCAGGCGAGTCCAACGGATTTAGGATGAAGGATATGTATAAAATTGATAACGTCATATCAAATTACGGCTTACTTGGTTGATGACAACCGAGTGGACGACTCGAATGGGTTCTTGGAAAGGTGTAATATACGGAAAACTTTGTTTACATTTGATATTGACGTAAACAATGGAGTCGGAGGGCCTACGACACACCACGCAATGTCAGGATATCACTTGGTAATGGAACGGTGAGAGTATTTTATAAGTCTAGAAATTCGATGAAAAAATGGTGTTTCTGAGTTATTCTCCCTCAGATACACATTGCCAAAGCTAGCTTCTTTTAGCTCTGTAAAAGTGAAATAGGAACAAAACAGTAAAGCAAAGCCATGAACAGAGGAAAGGAAGAAGTAGACGTGAAATTCATATAAAGAAACCTCCAAGATTTATCCCATTAACTGACCTTTAGGCCTCAATCACGTGCCTTATAAATTAAACATCAGTCACTCACCAGCAGGTTTCGCAGCCAGGCCTCACGATTTCTAGTAGAAATCTCATTGTAGTGAGATCGAAGAGAGCATTGTAAGATAAAATGCAAGTGTCTAATGAACATTGCCCTCGCGAATCGTATAAGGTTGAAAAATAGATTATTACCTATAGCAGGTACATCAGTACCATTCACAAATTACTGCCCCCCCCTCCCCCCTAGCAGTGTCTTCTATACCAATATACTGACTACAGATGGTATCCTACATGAAGATTCAGTGCATAAGAAATCTTCACACAATTACATTAGTATTTCGCCGAAATTTTTGAAAATTTTCAGGAAAATTCTCAAAATCTAATATCGAAGCCAGATACCAATGATTCATTCGATATCTATACGACGGCATGACGGATGGAATGGCAAGAAAAGCAAACTTTGAGTGATTTTGTGAAATTGGTGTACGCCGCCGATGTTACTAAAGAACTGGCGGCTGTCTAGATTAAAAGTGTTAGGTAGTATCAAATGAAAAACTCGAATAGGATATCAGATGTTGTATTGTGGGTCATTTCTAAAACCAAAACTCCGGAGTATAATAGGCACAAAGTGGACAACATGTCATAGATATTTTAAAAATTAGATACCCTGAATAGCGATAATAGCCCGTAGTTAACCGAATAACGTGTACGCAGATTTTGAAACGTAAATGACGATAAATAGAGGGCCGATTAATTGTATGCTTTGCGAGAATTATATGATGAAATTGGTTAGCTACGTAAGGTGAAATATTCCCGGTAATAAAACTTATGCTCAGTCACATAGCACTTTTGATTTAAACGTCACATTAAGTGGAATAACCACAACTTTGACTTTTGCGTCACAAAGATAGGATTTTGGCTAATTTTCGCCTAAATTGAGCGCAAAAGACATATTGCATTTCTATTCTGTATAAAGTTTACAACAGCATTATCAAAGTTCAAAAAAATTGGCTTACATAAAACTGTCTTATAATGGTCGATAATGCGCAATCACAACCATAGCTTAGAATATTCCATGTTGTTTGAGTTGCTTACTTTGGTTACTTGTCCGGCAACGCGTTATTCAGCATGATCGTACGTGCTTCTATTTTTAATTCCCTTTTTTTGAGAGGCTCCGCGCATCATTCTCTTGAAAGAAGGCACAGATACATCTCAGGGTGTTCCCCAAATTGTGAGCAACATCAATGCATGTCAAGCGGTTGCCGATGCAGTCCGCACTACCTTAGGCCCGCGTGGGATGGATAAATTAATATTGGATGGCAACAATAACTCCACAATTTCTAATGATGGTGCCACGATCCTAAAGCTCTTGGATGTTGTGCACCCAGCCGCGAAGGCATTGGTTGATATATCTAGATCTCAAGATGCGGAAGTCGGTGACGGCACCACAAGTGTTACTTTACTCGCAGCAGAATTATTGAGACAGATTAAGCCCTATATAGAGGAAGGCGTGCATCCCGCAGTCATAATCCGCGCCCTTCGTGAAGGTTCTAGGATTGCTTTGGAAAAGTTGCATTCTCTTGCTTCTCGAATCGAAAAGGATGCGCCAAAGTAAGAAGTTTGCAATCTCTCGTTATTGCTTTCTTTAGCGAACAGCGTCGGATGTTAGAAATGTGTGCCGCCACTGCACTTAGCTCTAAGCTTGTGGCTGGCCAGAAGGATTTTTTTTCTAAGCTTGTTGTTGATGCAGTAAAGAGCCTTGATTCCCAACTTTCTCCTAAAATGATTGGAATTAAAAAGGTTTATTCAATTTTGTTCAGTTGACATAGTTACAGGTTGCCGGTGGTGCACTAGAAGATTCTATGCTTGTTGATGGTGTTGCTTTTAAGAAAACGTTCAGCTACGCTGGGTTTGGAATGCAACCTAAATCTTATCGAAATCCACTTATTGCTCTTTTAAATATCGAATTGGAATTGAAGGCTGAAAAAGAGAATGCTGAAATCCGGTTAAATACGGTTGAAGAATATCAGAAAGTTGTTGATGCTGAATGGAACGTCCTCTACGAGAAGCTTTCTATTTTACATAAGGCTGGAGTGAAAATAGTTCTTTCGAAGTTACCTATTGGTGATATTGCTACTCAGTTTTTTGCTGATCGTGACATGTTTTGCGCTGGTCGTGTTCCAGAGGAAGACTTGAAACGTACTCAAATGGCATGTGGAGGAAGTATTCAAACGACGGTTCAGGGTTTAACATCTGATATGCTTGGGAAATGTGAAAACTTTGAAGAAGTACAAATCGGCTCTGAAAGGTATTAACGGTTCCTGGTTATTTTTGATGTTTAGGTTTAATATTTTCAAAGGTTGCACCCAATCTAAGGCTTGCACCATCATTCTTCGCGGTGGCGCTGAACAATTCATGGAGGAGACTGAACGCTCCCTTCATGATGCTATTATGATAGTTAGACGCGCAATAAAAAGTGATGCTTTTGTTGCTGGGGGCGGTGCTATCGACATGGAACTTAGTAAACATCTTCGTGAGTACTCTCGTACCATTCCTGGCAAAGACCAACTTTTTATTGCTGCTATGGCACGTGCATTTGAAGTCATTCCCCGACAACTTTGTGAAAATGCTGGTTTTGACCCCACAAATATATTGAACAGGCTCCGTCAGGCTCATGCTAAAGGTATTTGGTGTTTTTCCTGTTATTGTTTTCTGCCTTTTCCGCAAACTTAGTTATCTCTAAGATTTTAATGCTTGTTGTATTTTGCAGGTGAAATTTGGGCAGGCGTTGACATTACCAATGAGGATATTGCGAATAACTTCGATAAATTTGTTTGGGAGCCCGCTCTGGTGAAAAGTAATGCTATTACTGCGGCCACCGAAGCCGCCTGTATGATCTTGAGTGTCGACGAGACTATCAGAAATCCCGAGTCAAAAAATCCAGTTGATGAGACGCCAATGGGTCCCGCCGGTAGGGGAATGGCCCCAGTTTCCCAACAGAGGATGTAAACAAATTTGAATCCGCTCGTTTGCTGGTTTTTAATCGATGTATTCGCATTTACCATTACCCATTTTTTGCGTTGCATGTGCATAGTGTTTTTTAGGATATCTAGATGGCAAGTGAGCATATGGTTTTGCAGCTGAGGGGTCTGTGGTTTTTTGACGTGGAGTGGCCGGTCCCTTATGATTTTGCTGAATAACTAGTGGTGTTTAGCGTCTTCGTGGGTGCGTGTTGAGCGTGCTTGGTGGTTTCTGTGGTTGTTCGTGGGTCTTGGGGGTTGAGTTTCGGATCCGTGTAATGTTAGTTTCGCCGCCGGGGGTTGTTTCAGTCGTCCATTGTAAGCAAGGGCCGAGGTGGGGCCGCGCACACTCGATTCGGGAAGGTGGGGAGGTTTCTTAAGTTGTGGGTCGGGTCTGCGGAACCCAGGAGGTACATCTAGGGCCTGTGTTCTGTAGTAATAGGGTGAGTTTAATGCAGACTTCACCAAACACTTTTTGAGGGAAAATACAAACGACTGTGACGTTCGACAAAAGAACTAGAATTTCCAATACTATTGGGTATGTGGGTCTGAAAAGCGGCTGCGTTTATTCCTTGAAGTAACTTATTACGTGGAGACTTATTTATGGGTGAAAGTGATTAAGTTTGATTCAGTAATATAAATTCTCCTCAGCACAAACTTTTGCAAAAAATTAATTTCATTTTTACATTAAACTAACTAATTTGATATATATTTAAAAGCTATCGGTGATAATGGTGTTAAACGGTTTATTTGATCTGGTCCCGTTCCGACCATCTTCAAATATCTGCTACGAGCCGATTCGGGATGTCGGGGTGGTCTGAGGTTAAGGCTTTGGCTGAGAAGTTAAAGACTGTTCAAGCTGCTGAAAGCACAAACTACCTATCGGAGCGCATTTGTGTTGACATTGTTAGCTATCTTGTAAACTCTGGGCGTCTTCGCCTGGTGCGCACTATCGATGGCCGTACCTTGATGACAAGTACTGAACTGATAAAGGAAATTGTTGAAGAACTCGAAGCTCATCGTGGTCGCATAAGTTTGTTAGAACTTTCTAACACTCTTGAAGTCGACCATTTTACTGTTGAGTCACATGTCAACGAGCTTATTTCTAATCCTCGCGATTACGTCAATGAACAAATCATTCTTGTTGCTAACCAATTATTGACCAAAAACTTCATCAGGAGACTTGCTGAGGAAATCCGAGATCGTTTGGAGTTTCGAGGATCAATGAGCATAACGGAACTGACAAGGTTATATAATTTTACTCCTCAGTTTCTGATTTCGATTATCAATGAGTATAACGGTGTCCTCTTTGAAGTCCACCGGAGTGGCGATATAATTTATACTCAATTATTTATGTCCAAGCGAAATTCGAAGGTTTTGGGCTTTTTCTCTGGCACCTTAACTCCGCTATCGCTAGTGGATAGTAGTCATGAGCTGGACATACCACAGAATGTTTTGACGAACATTGTTGATGCTCTTATATCGAGCGGCATGTTAAAGGGTGCTCTGGTTGTTGGAAAAAGCATTTATATGCCATCTTGCTATCGACGTGCTCAGGATGCATATATCAGAGATTTTATTGAACGGAATGGGTACATCGAGTGGGATGTTGTTCGTCGCTTCGGCATTTCCGACCCTTTATCGTATCTTCGTGCTCACTTCCCCTCTGCTATTCATACCAAGGAATTCACAATCTGTGATTCAACTGTGTCCCAAATCAAAGCAATTTTGGCGGAAAAGTCACCTGACATCCAATGGATTGATGTGTCGCATTACCTCCCACAAGTCTTTGGTGCCCAGGAACGCGAGTGGTTAATAAAACCGCTTCTCACGAATGCAGATTTTGTCCCTCTAGCTGAATATATGTATCTTTATCCCAAAGATTGCCTCTTGCAACACATGTCGTGTTTTGATGATTTCATCCGTGAGCAAGCGGCTATCGCTGCAACTGATCGGAAGCGGAAAAAAGGTTTAAAGTTTGCTGGAACCAATCCATCTCCTGAAGAAGGAACAATAAAATCAGGGGAAAAGAAGGGGAAAACTGGCGGTTTTGGCATTCGCTCTCGTGAGATTAAAACCAAGAATGTTAAAAAGAAATATCTTAAAAAAAGTTTGGATTTTGGCGACGAAGTTGACCAGATGGAGGTAGACATGGACTCCTTTTTGCCCCGCAGCCATTTATTGTCTCTTTTGTCCAACAGTGTTGGCATGGATGTCCCAATGGACCTTATTGAGGGAATCCTTGACACGTTACTTCCTAACATTCACGAAGCTTTCTTATCGCTTGTGAAATCGGTTTATCTGCAAACATCAGATTCATCGAAGCATCGTGATAGATGCATTGCTGAAATGGATTCTCTCGTTTCTGCGATTGTGTCTATTAATGTTCGTCCGATTATTTTAATTTCATTGTGTTGTTCTGTGGAAATTGGACATTAATTATATAATTTTTTTTAAGCTTTTGGAACGGGGAAGTGTGGCGGTTAACGATATCGACCTTCGTGCACAACTACTCCGCCAACTTAATCGTAACGAAGTTTCCACCTTCGTCAATCGACTTTATCTGCTAGTTTGTCCCGTTTATGATGTTGATTGGCCAAATAGTTTTCAGGAAGGCTCGACAACCATAAAGAACAAAAAGAACAAAGAGAGCAAACGCGTTGGAGACGAAATACCCATTCAGGTTGTCAAGGTTACAGCCGAAAATATAACTAGTCAACAACGCGAAGCACTTGCGAATGAACTTGGTAAAATCGGAGGAGGACCTACGAAAGAGGCTTCTCTATTAGTTCAACGTATAAACGCTTGTCTTCGTGCTAATGTCGATTTCTCCGTATCGGAGGAGGGTCTTCCTCTGGATGAAATATTCTCCCTCTGTGATAATCTGGCCTCTTATCACCTTGGTATCAATCTCTCTGTGTCTACCCTCAGGAGCGGCGCCGCCAAACGCAAGCGCCAAGATCGATTATTATCTCTTGAAATTGCTAGCCAAACTGAGCAGCAGATGATTGCTACAGCGAACTCTGAGGAGGCTAATTCTCTCGCTAGTTTGACCCTGGCTGGAGCTGCACTCTTTGGCCACTGTCTGACCGGCTGGCCCTTGCCCGTTCATGGTAAACTCGTGCCTCTTCTCTCAAAATGGATCAACAAGATGCTTTCAAAACCTGTTGACAATTCCGCTTTATACCCTATGGCCGTAAGCGAATTGCGCAAAGCAAACGCTGGTGAACAGCTAGCTCGGTTGACCCATTTAGTGATGCAGGAAGTGAAGTGCCAAGAGGATGAATCTTCAACTTTAATGGAGGAGAAGAAGGCTCTTATTGATCAGTTTATTTCAACAGCTTCTCGCTGCAGGCAAGCCATGCAAGGGAACTCCTCCAATTCAAATGTATAAGAAGTCTTTCAAAAATTATGTGCTTACGCGCCCACTAATTTGTCTTTTTCGTCTCTTGACTTCGTTTATGTCCATGTTTAAATGAAGATCCGCGCTCCTTAAACCATTTTTTGACGTTCTTTAGATTAATTAGCCGGTTAAAGCCATCATTAGTGAGCAAGACAATAGTTACTTGTTGTTTATTAGTAGAGAAGTTTTCATTTCCCTGACTGACGCTTTGGTGTCACACACGACCAAACCGCTGGGCAACTTTTGTATTTTGAGATTGTGAACACTACGCTGCTTTACTTGAGATTTTCAATTTCGCATCCAAACAAAGTTGGTGTGTCGACTTAGGGATAGACTGCGGTTCAAGGCGAGTGGTCGAGTTCGTGACGGAGAGAAGAATTAATATGCTGCTGCTTGATATAGTTTTCGTTGAAATCTGCAATTACCTTCTATCTGGATATATTTTTTGCTAACTCCAATTCAGTATATCGTTGCAACTTCAGAGGTGGAAAATAATGCAAGACCAGGGCGGTTCGTTGCCCTCGCCCCATTACAAATGGCATGCTTGACGACTAGTGGTAGGTCATGCTTTGTGAGAGGAGGCCCTTTCTCTCCTCGGCTAGTCACGAGGTCTTGAACTTGGTATCTATTTTTATCAGGTAGGTCTCGCTCGCAGTGGTTCGACCTGCTTTGCCGACCACCGCAAACCAGCCAATGGATATGGACAGAAAGGCTAGATTATTACCGAAGTGATAATAATTTTTTCGGAATAGGTATTGTTAACTTAACTATCATAGTAAGGAATATCACCACTTCCTCCCAAGTGACTGAGCACTCCAAATAATTGCGTGTTTTATGACAAGTGATGGCATTTGAGACTCATTGTTTTTGTGTTAATGCATGTGGCGCCCACCGGCTTGCTTCTTGCCACACGTCCAATTGGATTGGTTGTCAATAAGAGGTGAATAGTCACGAGGCCCTTCCGATAATGGCAGTTAATTATCAGGTCGCGGGGATCTCCGAAACAATTCCCTCTGAATGGTCCTTGAAAATCTGTCAAATCGGTGTAAAAATTCTGTCAGTCCGTGTTTTCGCCGTACAGATTTGGCTATAATTTCTACTCAATCTGAGGAATTATCTTAACGCTGTAAGTGGCGTAAAAAACCTTACTTTATACGGCTCCTGCTGAGGATCTTCGTGAATCTAACGTGGAAGAAAATAGTGAATAAAACACCAAGATAAAGGCCGTCCCCATTTGTGGTTGCATCGCGAAGATCAGTATGTTGGACTGGAACCATGGAGACATTCTCTCAATTTGTAATGGTCTCAGTGACCTCTTATAGTTGAACGAATTACTAAGTTAATATAAGTGCTTTGGAGAAAGGGAGGGAGCAGAGTGTGAGAAGCGATGTTTGTCCTCCAAACTGATGGTTTGAAACAGTTATGGTGGTTAGAATGCGGGTTTTGTGTGGTTTTATAGACTTGCGGAATTTGATTATGGAGATGGTTCCGGAATCCCTCAGTAACATGTCTTTACGAGTTTGTGGAATCAAAAACACTCCTTACACAGGTATCGTGCGAGACGACAACAGATTTGTGTATTAAATATGTTTTGGGGTCGCTAGTTTGTGGTGCAAATCTTTCGCTTGTTTTGTTACCTCCAAATATCACCTCAGCCCTCATCGCCAGTTGTGAACTTTATGCTCCTGGACGCGTCCATCCGAAATGTTTATAACGGTTTCGTGAAGATGTCACGACACAATTTAAGTGGTTAACACCAAGAACTTCTGGGAGGGATTCAGGATCGCAACCGATTACTTAGGGGATAATTCAGTGAACATGTTCTTTCGGTGTTAGGTGATTAACTTCACCAGCCGTCTATTCCACCTCTATTACGGCACGACGGATAATAGAGAGCATGTTTTATTGTAGTAAAGGGCAAAACGCGGTAAGGATCGGAAGTGTGTTGAGGACTGGCATAGCTATGTTTGAAGTTTTGTGAACTTTGTCTTACAATAAAGGGGCAGTGATCGCATCCGACAGCTAAATCCGTTAGATAAACCACTTCTACCTCAATTCCATGTTGTGTTAGTCATTAGTTGCGACTTTTAAACCCCTACAACTTATTTAAATATACAAGCCGGTTGAAAAATTACAGTTGCAATCACTCGTGGACAAGGTGCGACCTTCTTTACTAAATCCTATGAGCAGGAATTTCCTCCCTTTTAGTCATGAAACGGATGAAAAGGTAAATCTAACCACACATGTATTATTTTAACTTCAGGTCTGAAAATTAAGTATTTCTTTAGCCGAGTTAGGCTTTAGTGGCTCCGCTTAGTTAGTAAGGCACATAATCGTGAAAGGAAAAATGAGAAATACAAATGTTGAGTCCGGGTTACATGTTTTGGTGGTCACGCACAATCGACAAAGACTGCGTGTTGCCATTAGCTGGAAGAGATTTCAATCGGGGAGGAGGGGGAGGGCAAGGGAAGTAAGCAAAGGTGGAATTTAAGTGGGCTTCGGCCACTCCCCCGGGATTCTCGATGGCCTGTGTGGCTGATCGACTGCTTTGTGCTCTGAGGTTCGTTCGTAACTATTCAAAGATGCTTAGTTGGTGTGCAAACGTTTCGGATCAGAGAGTGAAAAGCAACCAAATGTTGGAGTTTGGCTCACATACAAGCCGAAATGCTTCTGCGCCACCAAGGCTGGCAAATATCAGTGGATGCAATGTAGGTTGTTGAATGTGTGTGGAGGAAATGCTCATTCGCTATGTGACAAGCGCAAATAGACAGGCAGCTCCTTCCACTTAAAATTTTCCCATTTCAATGATTCAAAAAGTCATTAAAAGTGGTCGACGCTAGACGAAAACCGGCAAGTTGATGTTCAACACCCCTGATTACCCTCCACTCGTTAAACTCCCTCCGCAGAGAGAGAAAGATACATAAATTTCAGTGCCTGGTTTTATGCCGAATCCCAACTTGCGTACTAACCGGGGACCATTTGATGCAAAAGATTAAATTTCTCACATGACTACGGCCTTTGAAGGCGATGTTATGTACCTCTAAAGTATTTCAACACCTTCCTCATTGGAAATAGGTTGGCTTAGTGTAAAAAAAGAAGCTAACAATACAGTTGAAAGCATCGGTAGCCACGCCGCTAACCATGTTCTCCTCGAAACCAAAGACCCAAATTAAGGCAGTGACTTGTATCCTTTCTGGATACACGGAAGACGGCAAAAGGAATGAAATGTTTTGCTGCGTAAAGTCACAGTATAAACAAATCAGCCCAAATAACCATAGTACTGGTCTATTTATAAGTGGAAGCCCTTAACTGTTTTCGAGGGTGCAACGTTATTTCTAAATATAACCCCAATTCCAAGGGTAGCGAGTTTCGGGGGAATGAGTGGAATGGGTTTGATAAATGAACTCACCGTCTGCTTCAAGCGTTTTATCAATCTGTAGTATGGAACACTCAGGTCGACAACATCTGCTACAGATGGCCAGATCTCTTTCCTTTGCATTCCATGAAAAGTTCTATGCGCCCACACGACCCCTCTTTCCCCCGGGTGGCTCGACAGGGAGACTGTTTTGTATGTGGACGTGTTGTTGAGACATGAGGGGAGCGCGGTTGTCCTCTCCCCACTTATCAGTTCTTCTGAGTAACGTAACAAACTTTCAAAAATGTAATGATTAATTTAAATGTAATTAGAGTTGAATATAAGTAGAAAACAGGGAGTGCAATTTTGTACATCATTTAGTATAGTTAATGAGAATACTTTCCTTTGACATCTACGACTTTCTGCGAACGAGTGGGCAAGTCACATATGCCATTTTGAAAAATCTTTGCTTTTACAGGTAATAAATAGTTCAGT
Organism: Dipylidium caninum; assembly: GCA_017562135.1. Lineage (NCBI taxonomy): Eukaryota > Metazoa > Platyhelminthes > Cestoda > Cyclophyllidea > Dipylidiidae > Dipylidium > Dipylidium caninum. The sequence goes on from QEYB01000050.1 coordinate 33,355, forward strand.
CCTTTGTACTAGTATTTTAATTATTGCATTATTCCCCTTGAAAATAATTCCTAATTATGTTGGAGAGTATCGGATTCATGTGGAAGATGTGGTCAAATGTCATCTTGTAGAGAAACCCTTTAACTTGTCAACTTGTTAATTGGTTTTTCTTCTTCATTCATGACATCAATTAAGTGCACCGCAAAGAAACTTCGCCGCTGCTATTCTTCCACTCGGTGGTATTATAAGGCGGAATAATAACCATAATTTTTGTTTTCTGACGAAATTTAGGCTTAGGAGTGTGTCCCGGGGAACGTGTTATTGCCCACCCACTTCTTTCATCCCTTTTGATTATCATACAAAATCCACTTTTTATCACAAGTGATAATTTGGTGTGTAAACGACGACAGTCATGCATTAAAAAGATAACACTTATTCTTGCAACCAATCAACGCCCGTTGTGTTAATTCGTGATTGAAACACAAGCTCCTGAAAGAGCAACTTTCTGAAATAAGGTGTACTTTCCACTGATCGACAGCCATTTCCCGGATCAGCGAGAGTCCCAAGGGAGAGTCAGGCCGGAGGACTAATAGTTCCACCCACCTAAGTGTCCCTTATATGCTTTTCATCAGACTATTAGACTCTGGTAAGTGCTTTAGAGTCATGATAACTTCTTTAAGAAATGGGCCAAAAAACAGCCCAGGGCTTCTCCTACCTTTACCTAGGAAAGTGTTAATTAGTCTGCCTCGACGAAATGGGTCTGCAGTTAATCATTATTTATTAGAGGCCAAATTACAAAGTCGGGGCCTGTTAATGACCTGTTCCCTGTCTAACGGATGTTGGAAGTCCCAAACAAATGTTGGTTTGAAGTAAGTCGGTCCATATAAACTCCGGCCGTGAGTCTTTACCGTGAAATACATTTTCTCATGAACGCCTGAGAACTTTCTCTAGTGTCTCGTAAGTTTAAGTGCTCTTAATGCGAGGAGTCTTCCATTTCAAGGTTCCCGTTTCAACCTTACAACCAGCCCATTTGTCTCTTCTCAGTGCTTTAAACGCAATCACTTTCTCGAGACTCCCCACCCGCTTGAATGCATTTCCTTAGTGGTTTACATCCCCTCCCTACCTTCCTTATTACCTCACGCTTGGCAAAAGGGATAGCTTCGAACAGGCTTAAAGAATCCAATTTATTGACGTCGCGAACGATTCTGGGAGCCAGTTATTGTTGCTTTCCAAGTCTGCGTCGTGAAAGGCAACTGGATGGAGCTCTGGAGAGTGGAGGGAGTTTAACTCAAGTGTAACATACACCATGATAATGCGATTCTTGGCAGAGATTTACTTGGATAGTAATTTTATATAAAACATTTTGCAGGAAACTGCATAACTTGGTGGTTAGAGCAAAATAAAGGCACTCTACAGCCCACCGAGCCAGGTTAGGATTCACTGAGAAAAGCATCTGAGCAGGGCAGTTATAAAGCTTTTGCCACTTGATTGGCTTCTATCGCAGAATACCTTCTTGCTAGAGGGACCCGTGACACACTGTGCTGTACCAGCAAAAAGTGCCTACTTACCACACAATTTTCCTTTATAACAGAATTTCGCGTATCCTCGTAATAGGCCCTTTTGAAGCACTGGTACTCAACATTTCTGCGCCTTTCTAACGTTTAGCAGCTTTGCCTTACAAATGGAGCCGTCACTTCCGTCGTAATTCCATCGGTCGTGTACAAATTCCTACGAGGATGCAATGGAATTGAAAGCTACACTTCATCTTCACGATCATGTGGTGCCCGAGACGTCTTTCTATTGCGATGGGACCGTTAAAGCTTGCGACCTTGACACTCAGATTAAATATCAGAGATGAGAAAGTATTCGAAATTTTTTTTCGTGCGTTCATTCACAGTCAATTTGTGTGGAAAAACGGTCTTGAAAGCACAAAAGTTGTGTTATTATGGTCGAATTTGGTCTTAAATTCTATTTTTCGGTTAAACAGCTTGCGTTCTAGTAATCAGGAAGAATGTCACGGTCGGTAGATTCAGATCCTCGTCAGGCTATTAGGGGATTTGCATCAAAGATCGGCTGTCGCAGTGTATAAGCCAGAAATTTGTGTCCCTCATAGATTGGCAGAATTGTCATTCAATCACCAGCGTACAATCTGCGGATCTCTTTTGTCTCCGTGTGAAACCGATCCGTTTCCTGCGACGAAATGTAACTGATGATGAGAATTTAGTGCTATACAATAATTCCTTTTGAAAAATCCTTTGGTTTATTCCCTCGATTTTCTTACAATTTTTTGGCGCTCTAATGGTTGAGCGGGTTCAAGCAATGTATAGTATATAATTCCTGGGAAAATCCACCGCACACCACTAGGCACCTTTCTCATTGTTAGTGCTAGTTTAAGAGTTGGAACAGGCGATCTTTTTGGTCATTTACGGGAAAATTATACTTTATCATGATAACACGAGGCTCCATGCTGCATAAGTTGGCGAGCCTGAATATGAACCTTAACCTCACCCGCCTTGTTCATCAGAGCTCTCGCCGTTGGCTTATTGCCTTTCCGGTCGTTGGAGCATACATGAGAGGCTAAAACTTTAACAATGTTGCAGAAATGAAGAATTCAATGCAAAATCAGAGGACATTTTTTATAAAAGAAACGAGCAAATGTTCTTACGCCGGTAAACGGCGTTAAAAAATTTGTGGGAGGTGTTTTGTTGTCTAAATGATAGGATTTCTTTATTGACCGCGAATGAAAACAATCTCGACCACTTCTCGATTTTACCGAGCAGTGTGAGGCGCTGTTTGCCATGGCTCACGCGAATACATAATGAATGCAGCTAAGGTAAACACCTCATTCTAGAGTGCTAGCTACACAGTCAAAATCGGATGGAAGTAATGTGTGCAGAATGATGTCTCCGCAGACGAACTCATTTTGTCTTTTTTTTCTCTTGGCGGTTTGGTGGTACTGAGGCGACAACGCCCCGCGGCAAGTAATTGCGCTCGGTTATTTAGCTTTCAACGATGCACGAAGCTGTCCTGCACCATAGTTCCTGCCATTTATATGGCATTTTGAATCCAACAGACCGGGAAATAGGCAATAAGGTGGACTCAAAGTCGCATACGTCCACTGCAACAACCATTCATAGTGGCATGCGCATGTGGGATTTCATTACCGGGGTGGTCTAAACGTGATTCTAAGGCATGTCCCCAGTTGGTAGTGCAGGTTATTCAATATTAATATTAGTTAATAATATTTGAGAAAGAAATGATGTGCTTGGAGTTAAATTTAGCCAGCCAATTGGAGGAAATGGGTGGTATCTCCCGAATAGAACAAGTCTACCGTAGCCTCACCCCCTTTGTCTTCCTAAATGTCTTTATTATGCTTTAGTGAATAAATCATACCATCATCCTCTCTGGCCTCATAATCAAAGAACTTAAAAAAATGGGGGTTCGAGCATTGTCCCCATCACAAAAATTAGAATCCTCTCTGAGATTAATTGACTGTCTCTCTAGAATATTTGGCATGTGAACGAAGGCAACCTTTTTGAATAGAAAACGTTTCTGTCAGTAAAACTATTATGCAGAAGTGCAAGAGCAGTGTGGAAATGATAAGCTTTTTGGGCTTAGAATCGAGAGGAAAGACTTCGGCGCCGGACTCAGTGGACAGTGGGAGCGGCTGACCCTGGCCAGGCACGGATCCCAGTTGCCAATCACCGTTCTGACTTATGCGGGACTCCAGACAAGTCGGTTGAATTGTAAATGCCATACTTTTAAAGCAAAAAAGCGGCTGAGAGGTCTGAACTGTAGAATGGCTATGGCAGTAACCGTTCGCACGCTATAACCAAAAGGCAAATGTCGAGTAAGTTGGAACAGGCTGCAAAGTATTCGACAACCTCTTCCCCCATTTGATCGCCGTTACGGTAGTGTGGGAAAGTCTGTATGGAGAATTCTTCCCTCCATTTACGTAACTTTTTACAGTCATGTTTTACTCAAGATGACCGTAAAATGGGAAACAGTTTGGGAAATGCTATTGTAGCGGGTAAATTAGTGTACAACAATGCAATGAGATGGCAACACGGTCTCCACAGGCTCGGTTGGTGGTCCACGCTTCTAAGTCTCATCATTCTTCTTTTTTTACGGGATGTAGACCGAGGGTCGAAAATGAGGCACTCTGATTTTTGACATTTTTCTTCCTCCTGACTAGAGGTGCATGCAGGGTTTCACCAGTTGCAGCAATATCCAACGTCTCCTTGACTCTGGTGTCCGGACTTATTAACTCCCATTGGGTGAGAGTACATAAGTTTATAGAGGACCATCTCCGTCGCCGCGAAGGCAAACCAAAAACAAAGTGTTGACCGTTAGTAGAGTATAACAAGATATCAAGTGTGTAAAATGGTATACCCGAAATTATAGGCCTTTTTCCTCCTTAAAATGTACCACGTCTTTGAAGATTTTGTAGGCCTCCTCTTATCTTTAATTTTTGTTCTTTTGCGGGATTTATTCGACTCTCTTTCGATACCTACCCCGTTGGTAGCATTTTAAAAATTGATGTTTGTGCGCCTCTCCAATCTGTTGGGAATGCTCGATCAGTTCATACATCTTCAGGTTTATCAACGTTGCCAGCACACGTGGGGCACTTGTTACACCTAATCCAGTTTTTCCTCATTGAGGACATCTCCACTTTAGAAACTCCGGCGAGAAACTACAAACTCGACGCCGCTTATAATCCGAGGAAGGGATATAATAAAGTAAACCTTCTCAGTGATGTTTGGGCACCGAGAAGTTTTTCGCTTGCCATTCCAACATGACTTTTGGTTCATCTACTTTGGAGCAAACGACTGCTTCAACTCCATTAACCGGTCATCCGGTAATGATTCCAGAGCTTATAGAAGTCAAATATGCCCTTTGTTTAGCTCCTATTATGGCCAAATTAGAAGGACATCAAACCAGTCGTCGGGTGTCATTCCCGTCATCACAAGGGGAAGTATTGCGAAATATTTCCATACTCATGGATACAGTCTTTACAAACGCCCTAGTCCTTCTTTTCACAGTGCATATTTCCTCGGAAAATTCATTTAATTCTCCTCCAGAGCTCATGGGCAGGGGCGGAGTCCTCTTATGCCTATTTATGACTGAAGTCTCGGCTGGGTTGTTAATTAATCAAAAGGGCTTCCAATGCCATTCAAGGTTAATGTAACGGTGTGGGAAGTGATATAGCGCTGCTGTTACCATTAAGTTATTTCCATCGCAGTCTATAAATAGGGCTCCGATTAAATGCTCTTATAATTGAGGTCTATTTAAGAAACATGACGCTTTGCTGACTTACCCCGTGTCCAAATCCGTCGCCCCATCGTTCCTTTTCCCAATCAGAGCCGCCGCTTTCGGGCAAACGTGTCTCCTCGGCGAGCTCGACGTCCATCGTAGGAACGCATTCGTGTTCAACCTTTAAACCTTCAAAATCGCCATGAGAAATGGGGAATAAATTAATTTGATTGCCACATAAGTCCTCGATCGTCGAAATTGCCATGGGATATGTGTGGACCTGAGACGAGGCGGAGGTCTTGGACATGCGTCGAGCAGTTTCTTGGGCTTTAGTAGTGGTCAGTAAAAAGTGTCAACTACTAAATTATTAGGATCTCCTAAACCAATGGAGATTGGCCCTGTGAAGAGTTTGAAGTGAAGAAATTGAGGTTTCAACTGAATGTTGCCCACCTCAATTTATGTTATTTCAAACCATTTTAAGCATTATTTAATAACGCCTGATTGAGTTGTCGTCTTTCTTTCACCAAATTAAACTTAAGTAGATTTCACTCTTTTCATTGCTTCGCGAAATAGCTCAGAGACCCGATTTCCATATACACTGTTGCACCCATTCTGGAAAAAAGCAGGAACCAAATTACTGGGATCGCTGCGCCATGGAAGTGGTGCCAAATTAACCCAAGTGTGGACGAGAAGCGAGGAAATTTTGTTACAAAGGTTAATAATACACCTCGGGGTTAGAAGCACAGACCGGAATATGGTTTTATCTAGACACATCCACTTAATGGAAGTGAATTCTTCTCTCGATGTTCCTCTTAATGCGCCTCAATCTGCCCATATTGAATCTACGCGAATGGATAAAATACTGCCTAAATTGTACCGCACACTACTTACCTTCGCCATTAGTGGTCAAGGTGAGGTGATTTGGGTGGATGGAAGTTGACAGTGGTTGGGACCACAATTAGTCGTCTCGTAAGAGTTTCCCTGGTCTCGAAGGGAAATCTGTCATTTTTATTTCCCTCCAACATAATTCTTCTCTATGTTTTTGGAAAGGTCTGTAAAATTTCAAGTAACGGAGTTAGTACCATCTTAGAGAGAACTTAAGTGTTGTAATTTTTTTCTGCGCCCATTATTATTAAGTCGAAAGTAATAGCGTAATCAGCGATGTAAGAGACTCAAAAACTTCCCCCAAAAGTTGCACAGACGCCTATAAACAGATTTCCTATTCACAAATTTTCCTGCCGATAGACCGACTTCATATCCGAAATATTTTTATTTACCGCCTCGAAATTTGAAAATTCACGCAACATACCTAACCATTTCGTGCATATTTGCGGTTAGTGAGGATACGTGCACTGAATCCATCGATAGGCGTTACATTTCTCCCTGTACCAACTTCTTTACACTTGAGCGATATTGTGCCTCGGTTGAATAAAGGCAACTGAAGGACACTCGGAGAGTTCGCTTGCAAGGACTGGAAGGCTGAAGTGCCACCTATGGACACATCTAAACTGACAACAGGAGTACAAGTAATAATAACAATCATTAAGTTAGGAAACTCTAAATTCAAATAACAATTAAACTGCGAAATAATCTGTCCGTGGAGGTACCTTCGGAAGTATCTATGAGCCAGGGACCAGAGGCATGATTTACGCGGCGGCAAATAAGGAATCATATCAAAAATGATGGACTAGTAGCAAAGTTGGGACACAGACACGATTGTGTTAAGGCTTCCGACCGACGCTCAAATGGAATAATTGAAGGCCGGAAGCGTGAAAAGGTGGACCGATCAAAGGTTATTGGATCAACGGCCTCAGCATCTTCCCTGACCCACAATCTGGGCTGTTAGGGAAGACAAAAACGCATGTGCAACCACCCTTTCCAGCATTCGAACCCACTTTAGTAGCTTGTAATACTCGACCCGGACTCTGCGAACATTACCAGATAATATATTCCTTTTCAAAAGATATCCCCTCAGCAAACTCCTTCCCGTTCCTCCAAGTATCCACTGTGATTGGTTTTTCTTTCACCACCAACTCGTTCATTTCTTTTTGCAAAATATTATCATGTTAATGCTTTTATTCTTCCGGGTGAACTTCAGTTCGGACGGTACTATGAGTGCAGTGACCACTTTGCGCTAAGTGTAACCCGTCAAATGACTTCCAACAGCAACGTTTTTACCACTCTCAGAAGAGACTATGGCGGGCTACTTGTCCTCAATCACCATTCCCTGAAAAGTGTTTCCATCTGGGGCAAGTGGATGACTACAAGATTAAATCAGGGCGGATTGTTAATACATAGGGTTAAATGGCATCGCAAAGGAGAACATATCCTCCTCAGGGAGTTAGCGGTGATGGCCGAGTTTCCTCGGCGACCATTTTGGCATGCGAGGTAAGAGATAGTTGTTCTCTTTCCAAAAATTGCCCATGAGGCAGAGCATTTGATTTCATTGCCAGTTATAGGTTGCATTAAGTACACCGTCATTATGTGCGGTAGTTTAGCCAAAAGTTCCCACAAAGTATTCGCCATTTAACACTTTGGAATATAGTTAGTCGCGTATCATACTAAAGGGGACGTTGTGAAAATTCAGTAACCAGAAACAAGGCGAGCGGAGCGTTTGCAAATATCACTCGTGACTCGCATTTTTCCCTCCCACTTTACAGTTGTTTCCAGTTTGGACGATGGGTTAAATTGGGAGTCTATTCACCTACTCATAAGTGATTTTTTTACACCGCATCAACTGCGGAAGCTTGCCTTTGTTCGGAGAAGTCTCACGGTGGGTATATCACTTTACTCAACTTTGAATTTTCTCTAAGACCGTCCTCGCAGAGTCGAAAATGATTATTTTAGCATGTGACGAGCTCTCTGAATATCTCCATTTGTCTCAGTAAACCTCATCGCTTCTATCATCAAGGACTTACACGTGGCAGTATTCATTCCTTTCAACATCCGAGGTGGATTTGCAGAGCTGTGTCGAGAGTTCCCACTTAAAGAGGACTCGAGGAGAGGAGAATTAGTGCGAACTAATAGACATTGCCCTCTTATCCCTACTAAGGCCTAAATTACGCCCTAAAGTTCACTCTTAGCCCTTAGAAAAGCCATGAATTGAGGTAATCATTTACTTTTCCTGATGGTGTATGAAAATTCCAAATACTACGTCCACGTGGTTTGAAGTCCTGGATTAATAGAGCATCCTGTGATAGTTGTGAGAAATGAAACTCTCCTGCCATAAAGAGCCCCCATTCACTTCACGGTCTTTCCTACCCAAAAAAGAAAGTTACAATTACGCACGCGTGGATGTTTCTGATTGAACTGAAAGAGACTCTTAAATTTGGCCAACGCTAGGAAACACTAGCATTAGTAACTATTGGAAGAGGTGAATGCCTCCCTTCCGTGTCTACTTAGATGGAGCATACAGGATATTAAATTATGCAACCGCCAGGTGGAACCACACGAACAAGTGCTGCACTTTTCGTAAACCACCTCGTTTTTCACACTGATCCCGAAAGAAACTACAAGTCTTCATGCACAGTCTGCTTTTACAAATTCGGTTCAAGACTTTACAGGCTTTTGAACATAAGACACAAATGAATGCATCTTTACCGAGACGAAATTGTGAACTTTCAGTCCTCTCACGAGTGGATTGGTTATACATCATTTAAGAAGTACCTTCTAGTGAGCAAAGTGAGGCAGAAATCTATTATTAATAGACCACTATTGCAAGTGAAAGATCACCTATCGGGACTAGAATGGGTCACTTCCCAAAGAGATAACCTTCCTCGCGAAGTGAAGGCGAGTTAGGCAAATGCGAGTAAATTATGATTGGCATCTGCAGACACGAAGGACAAATCAAGTCCACCTACTTTGCCCCTCTGTGCGACTACGTTGAGAGTAGCCTCAACGTAAACATTAATTGAAATGGTAAGTATGGGCTAAAGCATAGAAGTAAAGCCTGATTAAGAAGACACCAAGCTATGAGTTTTGACTTATCTTAAATCTCACTACCGAGTTGTAGGGGAATTAAAGACACAAAGAGAGGCGAAAGGAGGAGTCTCTTGTTTCATTTCAACACTCTAAGCGATATTAGCTGTCATTTTTCCACATTAAATTCTTATCTTGGAGCTCGTCTAAACCACGCCCATTGTGCCTCACGAAGATGTTTTCGCCAGAATTGATTCAATCCTTTCAAACTTCCCATGTCGATAAGTTGGAATGTAAATTGGAGCAACTTGGGTTCACCGAACTACCAGCCCGCGACACGTGTCTATCAAGGGAATTCATCAATTCTAATCATCAATCAAGGGAGACTCAAATAACCTTCGGTGTGGAAGAAGTTTATTTTTTCACATTTCAGAAGTGACGAAAACCTCGGTGGCTACTCGCTCACGCTCTACTGTCGACGCCTACGCCTATTTCGAGGGTAAATACTCCCCACCTAGCTTGAAGTACACCTTGGCATCCCTCTTCCTCGCAAAAGAAGAGAAGATGCAGACTATGTGATCGGAGCATTACCTGCATCGGTGTGGAAGTGAAAAAGAAGAATCACAAAAAAGCTCGAGCCATGTAGTTAGTCCACAGCTTACTCTCACTCTGAGGTACAGCTTTCCATCTTATTCAACTTTGTTTGTTGACACAACGATGCGTTGTCGTGATGAGAGATGTGTGCAATCACACAGCAGTACGCCACTAAACGTGATAAATTCTCGTCTCTTCCAGCTTAGCCTAGCCTAGCCTTTCCTCAACTCGCCTCCCCTCTCTCTTCCTCCGGCGAGGATGCTGACAGCGAGGTAGGGTGAAGCGCAATTGTATCGGGTGGACCAACTACTGTCCCACCACCAACGATTACCTCCATGTTGATTAATAGGCGTTAGTGACCAAACGAATTTGTTTCCTTGGAGAAGTTGTCACTATGTCTCAAGTTGTTCGAAATGACTTTGGAAAAGAAAAACCTTGAATTTATCTGTAACCACAAAAACAAAGTCACAGAATATTAGTAAAGATGGCCTCGTAGGTAAAGGCGTCTTCTCGCTCCTTCGTTCCGATGTGAAAGCAGCTTCCTCTTTGTAGGACTTTTTCCATGATGAGTGTACAACACGGTGTCTTTGTGAGCTAAATTAAATCCTGAATTTGAATGGCGACTTCATGTGATTGGAGTGGTGTAAAACGCATAATAATAGTGGCACAAAAGCAGCACATTTGGGACGGAGAGGTGTTCTCTCCCATCTGGCCAAACAGTTAGGAGTGCCATAGGACGTAAAGGGCGAATGGTGTGTGCTGGGCCCGTCTGAGGGTTTACGACCAGTCCTGAAAATAATGCCGGTTTGTAGAACTACTCGAAAATAAATGGGCAGCCGAGCAAAGTCAGGGCTTTTGTTCGAAGTTAACAGAGGTTGTTATGGAAAAGTGTTTCCCAAAGAGTCATTTACCCGCATCTTAATACGCGGTCCTGATATTGTCTACCATGTTAACTTCGCCACAAGTTTTGGGCAAGTTTCTCGATTATGCACAGATTTTTGTCGCTTTCTCACGGAAGGAGGATTATGCTTTTGAGACCGTACACGTCTGTCTCAGGCCGCTTTGGAAATATACAAGAACGCAAGTTAATAATTGAGATTGATAGGTTTCCCTGTAGTTGATTTTGAAAACCTTATATTTCATCGAGTAAGATGTCTTCCCGTACATGTCTCTTCGAGAATATGTGTGTTTCTCAAGTTGCCGATGAGCCATCACGACGGCTGACCCCAGCCCCATACCCGACCCGTCCGGCACTACACAAAACTTACCACTCTCACACGTGTACTACCATGGAGATTCACATCTGACCAAGGATAACCGTTTCATGTAAATCGTTTTCATGCCACGTGCCGTTTTATGATGCGGGTCAATTTACTTACAAAATCTTTCACTCTTTTTCGACAACAACCCGCCTCCAATGTGCCTGCCAGTGGCCTCCTTCGTCGCAGCAATCTGCAACCTCCTCCGCAATCGACGAGATACACTAGCGCTGCCATGGGCCAGAAGTCTGGCACGGCTTAGCATTGCCACATCGGTATAACACATATCACAAATGGCATTAACATTCTTCCCCATAGATTCAAGGTTTCAGTTGAACTTACACTAATTTAAGTGATACCACCTTTCCTGGTCTAAGTCCACTCCAATGAGAGACATGAGGACTTTTGCTAACATGCTCTGCAGTATGTTAATTGGGGGACTGTGAGCACGAATATTCCGAATGTATAATGCAGAGGCAAGCCTGAATTGGTAGGAGTCGAGGCTGCGGAGAATTCGACCTCTTATGTCATTCAAATACCTCCATGGTCCCATAAAATTGATTAAAGGAGTGGGGGTTGGGAGAGATAGCATCCGAGATGTTTACAAGAGAGCTCACGTTGCACTCGCGTTAATTCCTTTCTCTTGGAGCGAGCATTGAAGAATCTCGGGCTAGTTTAGCGAGTCACTTCTCTTTGACCTGCAGGAGGCAAATAAACTTACAGAGTATCCGCAGCCCGGTTGAGTGTTACGATGCAAACTGGCACCCCGACTATTCATATTTCCTTCTGAAAGCATTGAAAGCATTATTAAAGGTAACCGCTTCCTGACTCTTGCGCCATTTGACCGTGGCAATCACACGATGACTGCAATGATTTGTACAAGCGTCAAAACGTGCCCCTGGTTATGTTTTACACCTCTTGGAGCTTACAGTCATTATTAACCACCACTTCATGACTCTAAAAAATGGGGGTGTTTAGGCGACCACTTGCTTATTAACATGGAAAAGTTTTTATTTTGCTCGGCTAACGTGTGGGCAGCATGCTTTTCTCCGGCTTACGTGAAGTGTCTTCTTTGGACGAGCCAAGACCCTTCGATCGGCTGAGCATGATGAGTTCAAGTAGATTTGGTATGTGAAGGTTGACTCACTTCAGGCATCCATTTGTGAACTTTAAATGGGTTTAACACGTGATAAAGAATTCTTGTTCATGAGCTCCTATTAGACCGCTTGAGTGTCTGGATGAATGGAGCATATTTTCGCCTCAGAGAAGAGCCCACCACTGCCCAGATGGTAGGTGGCAATAAATCGGTTGAACAAGGCAAAAAAGACCTTTAACCTCCAGGAGTTACGATTGAGTTTGCGTTTATCTTCGCTCGAGTCATATTTGTTTAGGTTTTTTCCCCGTATGCCCAAATTTTGAGATGTCCAACTGGCCTCATTGCCAAAAGGCAATCCCGAGCTGTCTGCCCAGTTCACCGCCTTTCAACATTTCGTTTTTAGCCATTGCATTCGCGGCTATTAGGGCCATCAGCTCGTGGGAGAAAGGGAAAGAGGGAGAAGTGCGTTTTACTATTTCATCGCGGCGGCTGCAAAACGCCTCCCGATTTCCGCTTTTCCTCCCCAAAAACCCCAAAATGGCGACATTTGTTGTGCGATAGGCATAATGAGATTCCACATCTGTTTATGCTAGTGGCTTAGTGATTTACCGCTCACAAGGTAGCCTCCTTGAAGGGAGGCATTTTCATCAATGTAATAAAACGAAGAAGCTACAACCTGTGACATTGCTGAACCGGAACCACACTACTGAAGTGACGTCCATGACGTCTGGAGGCGTTTGAAAAAGTTCTCTTAGCCCCAAACAGTCACACATATATCCGGCAGTTGTGATGGCAATGACAGCGTTCACTTCCTAACAAATGACGCACTGACTGCGACAAACCGTGGTGTTAAATAATAATTTCATTTCTTGATACACCGTCTCTTGGAAAGGTTGACGGATTAAGGTTGAAGGCGGTTCAAGAGAAGGGGCACATTTCATCTTCGAACGACTTCCAGCTCATCTGACATGTGGGCACAGACAACTACGCATCCCCCGCCAGGAAGGATTTCGCACAAGTCAAAGTATTTTATGTATGCAACGAGTTAGAAGAAATGACTTTCGGTTTCTTGTTGAACATATGCACTGGACGTCTGTAAAAAAATTACCTAATGAAAAAATGTAATTAGCACTACGGCTGAAAACACATTGTTGAACTCCAATTTGTTTAGAACGTCTCGGGGGACTTACTGGGCTTTCGAGTAACAGCGAAAACACTTTTGCCATGGCTTCGTGCGGCGTACCCAAATGAGTTAATTAAGTGTCTTTCTCTTTGCACGAAGTCAAGTGTTGATCATCTCTTTAAGTCTTAAAATTATCCACCATTTAGAAGGAGAGAGAGAGAGGCAAAAGGAGAGCGATATGGGTGGAGGAAGGGAGCCATACTACTACTACTACTAATACTATCCTTTTACTTAGGATGAATGTCTGAAATTCTGGTTATCGCTCTCGTAGACTGAATCACAAAACTCGTAAGTATAACTAGCTACACGTAGAAAGGAAAGTCTCCTCATTCCATCTACATGACCTGTTAGGCTCATGCCTTGGAAGTAGTAAAAACGCTGATTTCTAGTTACTTACATTTGGGTTGCTATCGCAGGATGCGGTCGCGCCGGACTGGAGGAGAATACCCTGCCAATATACTGAGAATCCAAATAATTTCTCTAGTGACGGCAAAAAATCCCGTGAAGATTCGAAAGAGCCAGTAATTTTTGATTAATGACTTCATTTTTTATCGTTTGACAATATCCTATTAAGCATTCACCAGTTTAAACTTTCTTAGTTCTCGGAAGGTGGTAGTTACGAAATCTGTCGAAAGGAATTTGAAAAAAAAGCTGTGCGGTGAATAGACTTTGGAGCATCCCTCAGGCGAAAATGAATGGGGACTCCGCCCAAACCCTAAAGATTATGGAGTGAAGGGACGAAGAGAGGCAAGAGAGATTTTACTAAGAATATCTGCGGATTTATGACCATACATGCATCCGACAGACCCCACTTCCCCCTAACGTGAGTAGACTCCTGTGCTCCTTGGTTGTTGTATGAGTATCCCTGGTGTCAGTCTGGTGTGCCAGGTCGCAGTTAACTGTGTTGCCAACACTAACTACAGCGCCGCTCGAGCTCTTGATAGACACTGAGCCAACCACACATGACAGCTCTCCTCTCCTCTACAAACACAGTGGCGGAGAAAGTAATGCCACAAACTATCGCCGGCTACTGCTCAGTGTGTGAATTTATGCTACCTTTAATGCCGAACATAATCACATAAAATTCGGCCTACACCGATCTAAAAGCAGGTTCAAATGTACCTCAAAATCGGGACTCTATGTCTTTTAGGCTGCAAATGGTACTTTTCCCCTCGACTTGCGGAGCAGCAATTCACTGAAAATCGCTTGGGCGACAGTGAATTGTGAAAGCCCTGAATTGAGGAATAATAAGGACTGAAATGATTGCAATCTCTGCTCCCCTCCCCCTGCTTACAGACAATCACGTGCCCCTCTCGAAGTCTATGCATTTAAAGGTAAACCACTTCATTTGGGTGTTATCCAAATCTGAGTGTCGCATGCCTCGCTGTATTTTAATCCATACTTTTGTGTCTTTTTATTTAAGATGGCAAAATAACAAAGCCACAAGTGGACGCATGCTGTACAATGGTCTGAAGGAGTTAAATATGCAAAAAATTACACTACTTTCCCCCTTTCCGTTTTAATGATCCTGTTAGTATGACTATGAATGGGAAGAGCGTTGCAGTGTAATCCTCGGTAGATTGTTAGAAGTCTTACCTTTTTGCTGGTTGTCGATGAAGGACGCTAAGGGAAGTCGAACACCTCGAAGACCACTCATGTACTCCTCCCTCATTTTCACAGTGGTGTTAAGAGTTGTTAAATACTGACCGATAGCCGGTAAATCTGGCCCCCAGCTTACACGAAATCACCCCAGTGCGTTTCGTCCCGGGGCAATGACAAATGTTTTGATTTCACCTGAGTTTGTAGTGAAAATTTTTATGTTACCCGTCGAGTTTACTTCATGAGACCATCCTTTAATTAGGAAAGACCTGAAAAACACTGCTTCATCCTTCGTTAAACCCTTTCTTCTCACTATTAAATAGACAGGCTGTGGAGGGACATTAAATCACTTCACACTGATGTTTAGTGGTGGAGGTAATTTAGGTTACTGGAGCCAAGCTAGCTTAACCTCCTATCTTGGTCTCTTAACATCAGACTGTCCGTCCTGCGCAAAAGCTTGCTATTCACCTTTCCCTCAAGGGTAAGAGTTAATCTGACTGAGCTATCATCTATTTGGGCGGACGCCAGATACTGGTAACTGTTGAGACGTACCATGTCGCGGCATAACAATAGGCGTAGTTGAAAGAGTAACTACGCACTGGGCATTTTGCACCAATTTCGGTCACAATAAACTCAAGTAGTTAATAGGGAGGTGGCTGGCCACTCCTGAGGCTGACGGAATGACCGCGAAACCCCCGCCTAAAGACGAGTCAAGATGGTCTTATAAATTAAACATTCTTTTTAGCAGATTATAAACTAAGTGACTGCAGGTGAATAAGGTCGGGTTTGTGTAGGGTTCGAGTCTAGAGTTAATTCCACGGGTACACAAGAACGTTCGATGGGAGGGAAAAAGTATACCTTCCGTCGCCATGACAGTGGTAATGTGCAATCCACGCGGCACGTTTCGCATGTGCAAGTGAGTTGATTTTGGGTTTGAATGCGGAAGGCGGGTGAAACCTCACTCAAGGAGGACGATGATGGCTACGTTAAATATTGTAGTGCCCTGTGTTTACACATCCAAGATGGGTAAAATAAGGGCATACTAGTGATGCGATACACCGTCTTCGTGGATCCCTGATGGCCCTCAGGACGCATAGTAGAATATCTTATACTTGTAGATGATGGCTGTTAGCACAAGCATCATTTGTCTGGCCTGAATAGATGATCAAGGTGAAGGAGTCTACAATAAATGGGTATCAGCCTCCAAATCATGCAGTTTGAGGGTGTCATTAGCCATCTTAAAACTGCTCAAATCTGTTTACTAACTTTCATGCATGCTCAAAGTGCGAAAGACTGGTGGCACCTTGAAATTAACTCTTCAAAGCAACCCTGGGACAATATAAAAGCGATAGTGGTGTCGGCAGATAGAGAGCAGTACTTTTCCACGCCCAGTAGGGAAGAGAACGGCTGTGATCCAGCCGACAAAGCAGCCGCTTCCTCCGCCACATAGTTCGTAGCCTACTTAGTCATGCAAGCCATGTTTCTGGCTAATTTTCCTTGTAAGTGTTGAACTTTTGACTATGACAACTCAGGGGTCACAGATCCGGATGTCGAGTTATTTAGTGTAGGCCGCCTGGCACTGTAATGGATCCGCATCAGCATTTCATGAAGCGATAAGCATTCAATCCAGTTTCTTGTAGTAGGCGATGCTAAAGAGAGATGAAATAAACGCTCCTTAAGCACTCTACTGGCTTCCTGAATTTGTAATGTTTTTCAGCACAACTTTGGAGTGGAGCTTGCCCTGAATTGGGGTTTTGCCTC
This sequence comes from Dipylidium caninum, assembly GCA_017562135.1. NCBI lineage: Eukaryota > Metazoa > Platyhelminthes > Cestoda > Cyclophyllidea > Dipylidiidae > Dipylidium > Dipylidium caninum. Next base: position 49,997 of record QEYB01000050.1, read on the forward strand.
TCCAAGTCTACGTATGAAGAGTGGACGACAATTAAAACGCCCAAATTTTGGGGGCGCTGCGAATCCACTTATCAGACTGGAAACAGAAAGAGCACCCATTAATTTTTAAACTGAACCTGACACACTTTCAGCCCTCATTCGGGCCACAATTTCCGTAATTATTGCTCATTGCTCTGGTAATGGACGTCATGATCCAAGGATTTTCTATTGACCCTAAGAAATTTCTCAAATCCTATCGAAATAAAACTCGTCGCGTGTTAGCTCGCAGAGGATTTCGCTTAACCTCTTGTATCACGCAGTCTCTCCTGCACTCTCCTTAATGCCCCACTGTCATAAAGCATTAGCAGCTTGCGCAGACGGGAGACGTGAGGAGATGTCAGGTCCGATAAACTGATGCCGATGTTGGAGAATAAACAGAAAGTGGTGAAACATACTCTCGAAAATTGGACAATTCCATATGACAGCAGGTTGAACGGTAGTCATATACTTCCTTTGCGAAGCCAGTTACACTTCCAAAAATGAGTGATGAGTTGATAAGAAGCTGTTTTGCTAGCATATTCACTCGTGAACACCCATCTCGTCCGCAGCTTCGACTCAAAGAATGCAGAATTTAGGGAAAGGTGAGGCGGCAGTCCAGTAGACTGAATGACATTACCGCTGGTGAGCTGATGCGCCAAACTGGGTTCCCCACCGATGTCGTACAAAAATGCCTCATATACCTCACCTGGCTAATCAAACTGCCCAAGTCCGTCTTTTGCATAAAAACCTTTGTTCCCCCATAACGAATCTCCAACCTTGTGGAGGGTTTCGAGATTACAGAACCATATACGAATTTTTATAACGCCTTAAATAATCCTCTCTCCACACTATCACAAGTCACTTGACACTTCTACCTGAATTCATGCTCGTATCTCGGCATCTCCTAACGTTGCGCCGTTATTCCACCGCCCCAGATTCATGAACACCTTCTTTCAGTATAGCATCTTTGCCATTGTGTTTGCTTAAAATATCTCTTCATCCTCTTCTTCCCGACTCAGGTACACAGATCAGAGCTGCTGCGGTGATAAAAGAAGATGAGGTGGGGATTCAGGGCCGCACTCCTGTGAGCCATGCGATTAAGACTCAACTCTGACGGCAGAAGGAATCCCGTGATCTTTTAATGGGCCGCCCGAGGATATTGAAAACAAATGAACCAGCCGTAAAGAGAATAAAATTGTGACTGGCAAAGGACTGAGCAGAAGTCTTCAAGCCCAGTGGGTCGTATTGTTGGGGCTCCTCCCCTATTGCCCTAAAATTCGGCGCTTAAGGACTTCTAGTTGTTCACGTGGTTTTCACACTGACCGTCTCTCTTAGGGTTAAATAATTTAGGCAAGGGTAGAAATTTGCAGTAGAAAGCCAAATACGTCCCCCACAAGCTTGTTTGAAACACTCCCTCGAGGACTTATGATTAAGTTGTGTACAAATGCGACCGAGGAGTTCCCACAAAAGAATTTGTAGTTATAGTGGACGATACTTCCTCCCCTCGTATGTGAATTAAACTCGAAGGAGGTCTGGACATGATGGAAAGAAAACTCCAATTGGGAGCGGTGGCCCGTCCAAGTGAAAATCCACCGACGTTTGATGTTAAAAGAATTCTTTGCTCAATTCGCGTGGAGTACAGCCATTTCTCATAACTCTATCACCAAGCAGTATGAACGTGTATATGGTTGGACTGCGAGGAGTAGGGTACAGCTTGAGTTAAGTTCGACTTTGGTATTGTGAACTTCTAACGCGCAACATCTTGAAACACGCCAGAGGAGCAATAGTATGTCTGTGTTTACACTGTTTATTCTGTCTTGCCTCACATCGCGGTCAAAATTTACTAGATAAAAATCGTGCTTTCCCTTCTCTCCTTCCGATCGTTTCTAACATCGGCATCTTAGGGGCCGACCTTTAGGAGTAGCAGTTTTCATCATGGAAACATGGTTGTCATCTCAAACTCACGCACCTCCGGACACTGCGAGTTCAAACTGAAGGACGGTGTGTAGAACATCCAATTGACATGACACTACTTCGTTTAAAGTGACATCACCGTGTAAAAGAAGTAACATTAGTGCCTAAGAGCTCTTTGCCTCACACACTGTCAGAGATTGAGAAGCCGTCAAATAAGGTGTTTGGTAAGATCGGAGTGTAACGTAAATTAAGTCAACGCTTTTGAACCAAGCACCATATCATCCGTCGTTTCTAGGACATCCAGTCGCTTGAGCTCATTCTACCGACATGGAGTCTTGTAATAATTCACCAAGTTTTGAATTACACTTTCATTAACGTCAGAACTTCCCTCCGACACATGGGCTAACCAGCTTACTTTTACGTGAGGAAGGAAAACATGACAGAATTTTTTTTGCTATTCGAGGAAAAAGTGGAAGCCTCAGCGAATATAAGTCGAGAAGCAATCATTCGAGATAAACATTTAGAAATTATTGCCACAAATTTGGCGAAATGGGAGACTTAAAGTGACCATGAGTCTTAGCTTACACGAAGAGTGGGCAGGCAGTAAATTTAATTAGTTAAGCCTGTCTTATAAATTTTTTATGTGTGCCAAACGAAAATGTTGGGCTGAATACGCGAGTTAGTCTCCGAGGCAAGTGGAAGTAAAATACACCATTAACCACACACCACTGAAATAGAATTGTTCATCTTTTCTTATCAACCTCGTCTTCCTGCCAAGCAGTCGGGCGTGATACACAACAAAGAAGAGACAAATGTAAAGTCAAATCGTGCCTGACCACGCACAAACTCGTACGAATGGACTGCGAGGCACCTGATAAAAATCCCACAGCACCACCGACACGAAGTAGTAAGAGTTCATCTATCCAGTTCTCGTGGATGTAGTGCTCAACAACTCACCGTAGACCGAAGATGTTGCGTCTAGAAGCACCTCCGAGGAGGGCAGAATTTCTCACCACGACTCTGTACATACGCCTCTGTTGTGCTTTACTTGTGAAAGGAAGCTACGAGCATCGCGTAATTATAAACAGTCACTCGTAAACAAAAGACGGAATTGCAAATATTTGGAGGGACAGGAAGAATTACTCCCGTCCCCTCTCCAAAAGACCGTTGTGGTCCGACGATTTGATGAAATTCTCTATTGAACCATGTAAAAAATCATCCAATCCTTTCCTCTCAATTTAGGAATTCGTCTTTAATTAGCTCTCCCTCCTCTCTGCCAGTGTGCCGATATTCTCGGGAAGGTGAAAAGCTTTTAGCGATTTTGTACCTTGACGGTATAGAGCGAATAGACAACTAAATTTAACAAGGCTGACACGTAATGAATCTTGCAAATTTCTGCCCGCACTTAAATGACCTCTTCACCTTTAAGAAGAGCATCCTTAAAACTGCTGTTCATTGAATTTGCGACATATCCATTACAGTAGTGTTGTTTACATGACTAGTTGATGGGGAGCTGGTGCGTATGAAATCTGAGTGGCCGGAGGTTGCGACGAAGTGGTTCAAAGTTTTCGTGGCTTTCCGCCTGCCTATCCACTTCGGTTACCAGCATCGTGGGGGAGTGGGTTGGCAAGGCGGAAAGTTAATGCGCCATATTTACGCGAAACTAGTTCCACCACGCTTTCATTAAATACCATGACTCGAAATCATAGTGGACTGCTTTTATGAATTATTTCGCGGTGCACCAGTCTTTACGCGCGCACAAATGTCCAAGGTGGAAGTTACCCAAGCGACCGGTTTGGCGATTTCTTGAACCCATCATCCATTTCTTCGTGTTCACTTTCTCGTTAATGTCTACCTCCAAATCTCATGTCATCCCGCCATCTGTGATGATTGGGAGGACGGCGGCTGGAAGAAGCACACTATTCACACATCTTATGAAGAGGTGTTCCTTTCACGTTAGCGAAAAACAGCGTCAAATAGGGGGCATTTACTGCAGCTTTTTGCTCTAATATTGCCGGTAATTTACCGGTTGTGCTGTCTAAAATTTGCTTTATAGTCGACGAGCAACTCTCCCCCCTCGTTGTGATCAAAATGGTATCGCGGAAGCAACGCAATGCGGTTAGAGTCCACGTCCTGTCTTTTTATGCTCAGATTTGTAGAAAGCGAGGAAAGACATCATCCGGTATGAATGTTGAATTCATTATCAACCCAGTCTTTTGCCATTTCTACACATTTTCGGGGGGTCAAAGTGGACGATTCCTCTTTTCCTTATATTTGATGACTAAACTCTCGAACCATGATCGTCGCGTCCCCTTCCATTAAAACGGTGAATGTAGTCTCTGTTTTAAGGCCTTTGAATTACTATGCAATACATCCTTTACGCCTGGCACTGTGAGTTAGTGTCCTGATTGAGGGCTGGAACTAAGTTTGGACGACTGCTGAACGGGTCCAGCACCGCATTACAATAAAAATAGACGTCCTGCTAGCTGAACTCTCAAGGACCCTATCACCACAAGCATGGTTACACTCTCACCAGTCAGGAAGAAGGACTGAATAAAGTGATATCGTCTCTATCCTGATGATGGCACTTTTACCTATGGAGGTTTGTGTGAATTAGTCTCTGCCAAGTAGATCTTGGCAATTAAACTACGATTTATGTAGAGCCCATCTCGACCATTATACTCATTAGTTAATGAGCTACAGTGAACAGTGTTATTTAGCGTAGGGAAATTCAGTCAATGGCAAAAAAAAAGCACATAAATCATTTTACGAACTAAAATGAGTGAAGGTTCACATAGCTTTGCTGGACCAACCTCGTTCTTTTTCACATGCCACGAAGGACTCGGCATGAAAAATCCCATCTTGGTTGACAGCAGTTGTGAAAATTATGAAGGCTTCTTGTGAACAAAATAATCGGAGAAACCATACAGACCTGCCTCGCAGGATGGGGTACTCATTCTTTGCGTCATCTTACGAAATGGACAAGGCTTGTCTCTTTCAGCCCTTCTTTTTCTCTACAACCAACAACATCAACATCAGTCATTTGAGTTGCCCCCTTGCCATATTGCAAGGGGACCACCAGGCGGGGAGGAGAATGTAATGGCGCGGTTCCCACCCAAGTGTCTCTATTCACTCAGTTGGCTTACTTTATCATGTCAGTTGTCCACCGCCATCTCCACTAATAAGTGGATGAAGATGTTGTCGAAAAGCAGAGGTCGATTAAAACAACTAGGGCTAAAAGTTTCAAATAAACCTCTTCAAGGAATGTTAAGCTGACAATAAAAAGTGACATCGAGTTAGAGGACTTCCTTCATGCCTTCATGCTATTGTAGTGCTTGCTGCGCGGCCACTGCCGCAATTTCTTTAGTATATTTATGCTCAGCTGGAGAAATAGTGACCAGCTTAGAACACTTTAATGGTTAAAAGAAGACATACTGTTCTTTTCATTACGGTATTTGGTCTTCACTCTCGATAGTGAATAAGGCTACCCCTTTGGTTGGATGGTTGCCTGAACAGCAGATTGGCTACCACGGATCAGAGATCCTTAAAAATGTCACCTTTGTCTCCAGTTTTATTACCCGTTCAAGCAAACTGCGAGCGGGAGAAAGAGTAATGCAAAAGTCGAGTTACCTGAACGAGTTGCAACTAGTCCGACAGTGTTCTTCGGACGGATTGAAAACCAAATTTAACAAGTTTAGATAAAATTGAAAAAAATATACGCGCGGTTCTCGGGTGTACTGCTTAGAGACAATGAATCCTTGCTGTGAAGAAAGGGATTTAAAATTTTTTTGGTCGACATTCACCAATCATCGCCGGTAGTCTGTGGAGTGGTTCGGATCAGATGCTTTCGTGCCAAGGCGGAAATGACTCGGAAAAGTAGAGGCTAAATGTCCAGAGGTTAGTAGGCGGCTATGTGTGGACTGCATCACACCAGTTTCGAGTTTAAATCATCGGCTTTGGCAGAATAAGTAGCAACTTCTGATCAAAGCAAGATTGTTGGTAATGGTGTCGGTAAGGGACTCATTGACCACACGTCTCACATCCAAGGAGAGGAGAAAAGGGGTGTTGATCTCTGCTCTATCATCGCCTATCTGCGGGAAGAGATATGAACAAATAACCAGTCTTAATTATTAACTGCTGATGCTCTTCCCCTTCACTGCTTATGACCCCCCAACGAGGGCTTCCTTTCCCCTCAGTGGATAGTGAAAGGCGTTTTAATGAGGTCTAAGTTCAATGCCAAATGCACTGTGGACTGAAGTTGCGTTGGAGAACAGGATCCACCTACGCAGACTTCTTCTTTCATGTGCTTTGCAACCCACTGACCACTTAGGTCTATGCCCTACCGCCTAATCACGGTGGTTGTTATACCCTTCGACATATGGCCGAACCAGATGGATTTCGATTCTGAAATTTCTGAGGATATTTTGGCAGGCTGGGAGGGTAGCTGCATAAAATGCGCTAGTGTCCGTGTGGCATTAGTAAATGCCGGAAAGTCTTCTCCAATTCTCCAATGGCAACGTAAGCTCATTGGAAAGGTGTAGACAGGAGGTCAAGGGTAATGTTGGCACTTTCACGCCCATTTCTCACTCTTAATTGGGTCAAATGTTAGTCTTGGGGTAGTTACGCCATCCCTCATCATTATTTTACCCTTCTACAGTTCGAATTAAGAAGTGGGAAAACGAACGAACTTTCGGCTTTGCCGACTTTGATCTGTCGGGTTCTCCTTTAGTTGAGAGTCTCCTCTCAAAGAATTTTGCATCACCTTAGATCTCCCATATTCGGCGACTCAATTTTAAAAAGAAAACTACGACTGATCAGAGTATTGAGCTGCTTTTATGGGATTTCAACACTCCGTGCGTGCTTGTGGCGATGTCGTCGTCACTCCCACATAATTGGCGGTTTTAACGAGTGGGGTTAGGGCAGCCCACGCGAGATCTGGGATGACAGGGGAGCGTCGTGGCGAAGAAAAGTAGAGTGGAAATCATCCAACTGTTGGAGCTTTTGTTGTCACCATCTTCGACAGAGCTGTGAACAAAGAGGCGAGCAAGTCATTTAGCGTGATTTGGGGTCCTAGTGCCACTTAGAAAGTTAGATAAATGAAGGTAACTTCGCAATTTCGTTGGCCGCTTCCTCCTCTTTCATGTCTCAATGTCAAGGCACGAATCGCCTGGCCCCAAATTTGTGAGCACTTTAAGGCGACTATTGTGGATTATGTACTTTTACCGATGACATCTTGTTTTCAGGGCATACTTCGGACAGAGTCACGGGTAACAGGCAGAAATGTTCCCTCATCGAGAAGATGGATGAAAAGGGCGATTATTGTGGTGGACGGGGAGTTGGTTAAAACATTAGGATGCGTTCAGCTAGTGTGCACAGCGAATAATAATTCCATAAATGTCGAACAGTTTGTGAATTTCTTCGAAATCTGAAAGAAGGTTTCATGAAATGAGACACTTCAGGCGAGCAACGAAGCATTGAATTGTCTACATTGTTGGGGGCACCAAACCGCAAAGGAGACGGTCATCCTTAGGAAACCACCACATATATTTTTGTGAAGGAGGTGTTTTTTCCACAATAACAAACACAAATACTGAAGGAAGTGTCATTCGGTGTCCACTTTTAATTAAACAGCATCTCCTTAAGTGCATCGATGCCTAAGCCTCCTCTTAGTTGACGGCTCTACATACCGTTTAGCATTTCCACATTGTTGCTGCCGAGAGGTGAGAAGAGTTTTCGCTCCCATTACAACCATTAATGCGAAAAGGCTCGAACAAATGACTTTTGTGAAGTGGCTCAACCCATTTTTTTACTTAATCTGCGCGGACTGTGGTATTGTTCTCAGTTGCCTGGTTGACTTGGCCATTCAAGGTAAACTGCCCTCTAAATGAGCTTACAGATGATGACCATCTACTTTACCAGGCTACACATTCTTTACTCAGTGAAGTCTTCTGTCTTCGCTCAGTGGTCTGGCCCCTCGGCCACGGCGGTCCCCCATGCCCGCTTTCCTCTAGCTCTAACTTCTTTCACTGTAACTCCGTCTTGGTAGCTAAGAGTTCGGCGCACACACGCGATATTTGATGACTTCAAGTGAGTTGTCAATTTTAAAGATGTAAATGATAAATATAATTCAGGTTGACCTTCCATTGGTGTGAGTTTTGATAGTGAATTGAGAAGATGCATGTCCTCCGAACTAGAAATCCTTCACACACGGTGAGGAATGAGGGAAAGAACTTGAGGTTACCTCCACCAGATCGGTGAGACAGTTGCTGGAGATTCCAGCAAAGATGACTTTTTCAAATCAGATTTTACGTTTTAGTTTACACCGGTGTCCATTATGCTGTCAACTCAGTCAGACACGCGTCTCACAACATTCTTTTAAAGTGCGAACGAAAACAAAGGCAGCCACACTCGTCGTTCCTGGTTCCCACAGCTTAATTTTTTTCATAATCCGAAGGACACGTATACTAGACTTTGTGAAGGAACACTTCGTGTCTCCTTCTCAAGCACTCCTCCGCCATTTTTGTGAGGCACAGACCAGAGACCAACACTCTACATGAAATTAATTGCCAGTTTTTCGAGTTGATTTGATGTGAGGAGATTTGTGTTTAAACAGCTTGGTACGATAGCTGATGGTATGAGACATTAGAGGCGATTTAACCAAAAAATCCCACATCTTGAAGGTTAAAAACTACGGCCTGGGTATTTTCTGTTCTGGACTGAAGCACAAATTTTTTATTCTTCATTCGAGATCTAAGCCAATTATGCGGATTTTCCTTTTTTTATCTCTACTACACTACTCTTGTTTCGGGCGTGAATCGAGCAAAATGACTTTCATTCTAAGTGGCAAATGATGCCTTGACTCGCATTTGGTAAAAAATACTAATGCCATTTGAAAATTAGTTCCACACACATTTTGTTGAGGAGTAAAACACTTATTAGACCAGTCCCACGCTCCATAACCTTATCTAATTAATCTTCCTCCAATTTTAGCACACCATTTTGTAGTTACACTGTACAACCATTGTGGTTTCGTCACAACCGCTTGCGCACAACTGATTGGGATGGTGTCCGGAAATGTCAACCCACACTAAAGGCGGAGGGGCTTTGCATTCTCACTGACGGGGTGACAATGGTAACCAGGTAGGTTTGTAGGTAAGGAAGGGAACCATTGCAAGTGAAAAAGATGAAACGGCTGACGGTACATTTGTGAGTGACATTCTTCCCTCAACCTCCTATTTTTCGCTCTAGGCGAATCAAATGGAATAAAGTTTCCTGACCTCTTGTAAAGGCGTTTGAAGTCACCCTTGCGACTTATGTCTTCATCCATTCATACAATACTACAGAAGACTATTTTTTACTTATTTCCTGGTCAATAAGTAATCTTGACGCAAAGAAACGCGAGTAAGTGAATCGAGAGATTGGGATAAATAAATGACAGGAGGAGAAGTCGGGCACGCCCATACCGTCACTTCAAGCTGTTTATCACGACAAATCATCCCCTTAGTCGCATTCCCAAGTCCTCTTTGAACGCGTTTACTCCTTCGAGAATTAATGAGAATATTTATTTAATTGTCTTGGGGCCCCGGGGAAGAGGGAGGGGAAGGTCCCTACGATTTAAAAACTTATTGAATATTTGTATGTTGACTTAGCCACCTACGGCTCATGAACACCTTCGGTCTAAAAGAGGATAGGTGCAAGGGAGATGGGCAAGTTTCAGACACCCGTAACGAAGGGTATTGCCATTTTCTCAGACAGTTTTGACCCCATCCTTATAAGAATGATCCTTGTAACGTGTATAACTTCATTTAAATGTCCTAATTTAGTACTCACGGAACGGGCACTTGTGATTTTATTTAATTTTTGACAAGACTCTTGTACCCACACTCAACTCGAGTGTATTTCCTGAGACCTAACATGAATACACACGCAGTCAGTGAGTACCAAATGCAGCTGAACATCAGCACAATAAGATGAGCTTCTGACATCCAAGACAATCAGTGCAGACTGGCCGAAACAGGTGCAATAAACTGTCAAGGCAGTCAGTCATGGTTTCTTCTTATGAAAAGTCGAAGTGAATTTTTCCTCTATGCTGAGACCACGAATGTGGAGAGGAAGGGAACTTCAGACCATAAGTATGCTTCAAAATGCATCGTAATTGGAAAAGACGAACAGTAAAAATGAAATATTTCCATGTTATGATAGCTGGTGGGTGGATAATGCATTTCTTCAACTCGGAACTGATATAGAGTGATTTTTACACTTCTTGCCTCCTCTTCATGCGAACTGACGGCCATGTGTGTTTATTACACATTTTACTGCGTAGGAGCACACCATCAAGTGTTTTTGCAGCTCTGCTCTCAGTCGAGATACAACAGGTTCCACAGAAAGCACTTAGTGAAGTCGTCATCAGCACCAAAATAAGTGAACCATCCACATCCCCCTAAGTAGTAGGATCAGGATACTCAGCTCTGCCACTACGAAGCCTTCCAAACTGTATCTCCACATTAGAGAGACAGACAGATTGGAAACGTGCGGCAGGAGGAGGAATTTCTCACCCGAAATCACGCCAATACGGTGTCTGAACTTAGAAACCGAACTCCCAATCAAAAGGACTTTCGTCTGCAAAACACGAAGCTATGTGAATTTATGAGCCTAATTCTTTCAATCACTCATCGCAGAACCATTTGCTGTGCGTCTGTGATATGAGAGAGGTATTCTCAAATCAAGTAAGCACTGTCCAAATCCAAGAAACTGTCAGGATGTAGCTGGTGCTTCGCCCATTCGGCGAAGAATCTGTCCCCTCCTTCTCCTTTCTCCTAATCCTCGTAAGATTCTCGTTACCTATCAATACGCAGCTCCATTTTTCAGCGTTGAAAAGTGACCGGTTAGAATGTTTGATGAGTCAAAAATTTTCGTGTTTAATGCAAAGGAGTGTTAGGACTTATGGTTAACCCGACGGCGAAGGCTTTATGTGAGCTGGCAGAAGATTTGATGTTGAAGACTACACAGACACAGAGCGTGTAGCTAAGGAGGTAGTGATTGCCCTTGCGATCCGTGAACATGGGGACGAAGGAGACACGTCGCCACGCACTGACTTCATCCCACGAATCGACACCTATCGGTAGGGCGCAGGGTCTTAATCCCTCCTTCATCCTCTCTGGAATCCTTTTTGAATGCCACGGTAAGTCCAATTTTTGGCATTCAATCATGTGGACTTACAGTCTTGTATTTAATTTACACAGGGTGAAACTTCGAATATTCACTTCTGGGAGTTATATTCACATTTCCCTTAAGCAGACCGGACGTTTGTTCTACTGGAAGGGAAGGAGTTGCCCGATAAAAAGCGGAATTACTAGCCCTGAGAGCGGGCAACCAAATCTTGTGTCTCCTGGAATACATTGTACGAACCTCCCACATCTAACCGAGAATATATGCTCCATCGTGGATTTACTGCACAAGTCTAAAGCGACGCACTACGTCCAGTGTGAGGAGAGGAGTCTACTTCACTCGTCCTAATGGACTTATGAACCTCAGAAATTGTATTTATATTATAATGAGCAAATTTGTCAAATCACCATCAGACTATTTCCCTCGCAAACTTGATGAGAGCCAACGATGGAGGAAGTTAAACGTGACCCCATTTAAGATATAGTAGAAAAAAATGGGTAAATGATGAATAGACAAAAGGAAGACGTGTGAAATGGGGTAAACAATAGAAGCACATAAATAATGCAGCTCCAGTAAACACTTGTACTGTCGCTCCGTCTTAATGGCTGCAGAGGCGACTCAAGTGAAAATAAAATACCTGTATTTTTTAAAGGTGTAACCTCGAGCGAGCAGGTTAAACTTGGATTACAAACGCGGAAATCTCCCCTCTTATCGTAAAATTGGGCCTTCCTCAAAGTGAAAGCTACATGCAGGATTTAAGTTTACAGACACAGCTGTTAAGGTGAAAGGATATGGTATTTGAGCATCTTTTTAATGCACTTCAAGGGATCAACGCACCATATTGACGCTTTCCTCAATCCCATCACAAATATACTCATTTTTCACCCAAATTATTAAGTCTGAGATGCGCACCGGACACACACTCAAGGTTGAAGAGATTTTGTACAGTGGGCGCAAGATGATAATGTCTTTGTCTACATGGATTTCGTGAAACAATCAGGAAATCGCATTGAGAGAGATATTACTCAGAGGGGAGTAAGACTCGAAGGTGATTTAATGTGAAAAAAAACGACGCAATGGGAGGCCTGCCGCCACTCCAGGTTCGGTTGTTCGGCCAATGATAAATTTGTGCGGAGTGTCAAATCTCATCTAGTCGACCGAATGAAAAAAATGCATTTTACATGATATTTTCTATAGCTTTGGAATTGCGAACGAAGATGTCATATCTGGCGGTAGTTTATTAACTTCTCCTTACTAGGCCTCTGCGAGCCACTCGGATCCGCTTGAAAAGGATTCAAGCAGATGATGGTGTGTGGAGAGAAGGCATTTCGTTTACAGGTTGACCTGCGACAGAAAATATTGGGTTGGGAGAGATTTAGAGATATCCATAAGTTGATACAAAGGACTTAGTTTACTTATTTCTTATCTTAACCTTCACATAAGAATGTAGTTTGTGCGAACAGGCGTATGACAAAGGCAGTGAGCGAATTCGTTAGTAAAATCTGTGTCCCCATAAATTCAACGGCCACTGAGGCTGCGGGTCTAAAAAATGTGGCCGTCGTTAGGCTTCTATCAGTCGCAGTGTGGTTGCAGTTGCAACGTGTAGGGTAACGCATGTGTACACTCTCCTTCCACTGCCCCGAAAACATCCTGCCTTCGAGAAAGACTGCCCTATGCCTCTAGTTCCGAGTCAGAATTTGAGGAATTGACGAAGCATAAGTCTAACCGACGCGGAAGAATCGTGAACCTTCTTTAATAAGCTGACCTCTAGAGGGTAATCGAGGTTTCAGAGACCATACAGCGTCAGCAGTGAAAAGAACTGTCTTTGGCAAATGCACAACTGATTTAGCTTAAAAATCTTCAAAAAGGATTATCCGATGATGGTCTAAGGGAAAATCTCCATCTATGCACTAGGTGAATTATTACAAGCCGTGTATTTCTTGGAGGAAAGATGTAAGTGGAGCTGCTCCCTCTTAATCAGTTAAGGAGATAAGACCAATCCGCCCGAGTGTTCACTAAACTTATTACCTTTCAGATTACTTATTTACTGCAGAAGTCATTTTCGAGGAAAAAAAGGATGAGAGAACTAAACGACGGCTTTTTGTCAGAGGCGATTTGTCGAGTTAAACGAAAGCCGAAGAGGAGCTTGTTACACATACGCCGTAAAATCCACGACAAAAATACCTTCAAACTGTCGGCCGCCCTGCCAACCGACGGCATACTACTTGAATTCTGCAAGTCCTCAGAGACGCTAATGAAAAATACTCAGGCTTTCGCTTTCTTCACTACACATCGTTGAGTTTCCCACTATTAGGCCAAGCTTAATGGTCGCCTGCGGGAAGAGGAGCAGATGGGAAAACTGTGATCCACAATTAATGCTGTCTGAGGGGCTCTAAAATCTGATAACAACTCTGGTCCCGCCCCCCGCCCCCAGTCGCGGGTTTGGCCGAATTCACTGGATACGCGGGACGGGTGGATGACGGTCAGTCGGGCAGCAGTGTGCTCAGAATGAACCTCTTCTGTTGATTTAGTAGTTAATAACAGAGGTCAACTAAAACCTCTTTTCCAATTTCTGTAATTCACCTTGACCGCCTGCGCTAGCATGAATGTTTAATTGTAAAGGGGAATAGTTGCTGTCCACCACTTTGCATTTAGACAGAACTATGAAAAGCACTGTAGGACGGGCATAATTTGATTAAGACTTCTTAAGTAAGAAGTTTTATGAAGAGGAGGGGAGGTGGATGTCCTGCCGTATCAAAATCTGCCAAACTCGGTGTCGCGAAGCTGAGTTCACCCCAGTCAAAACATTTTTCAAGATAAAATGCTAGAATGAGGTTAAAGTGTGTCAAACTTACCGTATTTCCACCAAGGAAAGTATTTTCCTTGTGAAAGTCGCATTTCCTTCGTAAAATCACTTTGACCCAAAAAAGCCAGTGCAAAACACTAGTTTCTTCCATGTTTGCGGGCGGGGGTGGGCAGGGTACAGGGCTTTGGTACAATTTTGTCCTGAGGAAGACGGTGAAGAAAAGTCTCGTATAATTTACAATTGTTCACTTTCACTACACATTCTCGCCCGATTTTATGATTAAGTCAATTCTTGAATGAATTATTTAATGCGGCATTCTATGAAAAAGTGGAACAGAGTTCCTAATGGAATCCCCGGCCAACATTTTTATCTACGAGCCAACAGCCTACGCAGAGACGGCGGATTTGGGGTTGGAGGAAACAAATGTCTCCTCATGGTAACAAATGTTAGGAGGATCTGCCTTCTAAATGGTGGAAGACTTAAAACAGACAGCCAACTTGTCAAGTAGAAGACGCAAGAGGGGAAGTAGAACGTTCCAGATTCACCCACAAACCAGTCAGCCGGCGAAGATAATAAAGGTGGAGGCAGAAGCGCGCCGTTTTTTGTTAGAAATGAATAAACAATTTGATTGGGAGCTGTGGCCAAAACAGCGGATGGGTGATAACAGTCGCACGCACCACCTTTACACTGTGGAGGGATTGAAACTGCGCACAGCACAGTGCCCCACGAAAAAGTATGTTCTTAATCCCCTTCTCCATGTATTCGTGTGTATTTATTTGCGTGGGATACAAGTTTGAGTGTAGAAGTGGTAAACAGGGTGCGACGCTATCATGAAGGAAAAGAAACGAGTTACGAAGTGGATGGGATATGTAATCGTCTCGACAGACTAAATCCACTTGGAAGACTGGTGTGAGGTGATGTTGGTCTAGACAGTAAAACTCCTGTTATATCTTCTACCTACACAACCCTTCGAGTCATTTTCACTCTTTCAAGTTCACCCACTACGCAGGGGAGATTACACTTAGGAATCTCGGAGGCGGTGCGGATACATTCCTTCCACCTGACCTTCCAAAATTCAAATTGGGCGATCATAACCAACTCGCACCCGCCTTGGCAGTCTCTCGGGGTGGAAGGAGAATGAGTGTGTTATTCACTGCAGAACGCTTTAATCTCCTCCTCTCGAAATCCAGTTGCATCCGTTATTTCCTCGCTGAGTCATGACGATGGGCAAACTTTATGCTGAGGCGGTTATGATTCCTCCCTCGTGCAACGGCCGGTCTGATTCCCGCTGGCTTAACATATCATAACCAGTAGTGTTATCTAGAATAAATTTGACCACCTCCCGGGACATGTGGCATTGTGCTTTGTGCAAGTTGTGTCTCCAAATCGGCAAAAGCCCCTTCCCGAGAATTTAGGGGAAGAGTATATGACGGGAGAGTATAATGGTATTAGGTATAATGCTATTAGGAGGTAAATATATACGTATTAAATGTTAAGTTGCATTGAGAAGCTGGAATTGAGCTCAATCGCTCAATTCTTAGGACGCAATTGACAGCATTCCTCTCCTTCTTCACATATTCCTGCAACAAAGTCACTTCAGACTCCCTCCACCAAACGCGTTTCAAGCGCTCGTAACAGGAAGTGCAACAAAGAGTGTTTGTGTCGCCTCAATTCTGCCTTATCGCAGTAGCCAACTTTATTGGGGTTTTCACTTATGGAAATATGGAAATGGATCATTCTGTACTGGCATAACCCTTCGCCCCCGTGAGAGGTGATTTCCGGATTTCGTGTCAGTCTCGACCTGTCTTATCAAATCTGCACGTTATGGAAGTGTTAAATTGAGGAGATTTATGCCACTACACCAAACTCTACGGTTAAATGCATCTCACATTTCGGCACCAGATTGCTAATGAGAAGAGTTGGCTAAGGCGGTTCATACGTCCGAGATTGAATTGGAGGTTCCACTCTCGGGAACAATGTGTTTGGTCCCTTCAACGCAAAACTATCGCTCACACTTACTCTGGCAATGCGAGATGGGAGAGGAATACGACGAAAGTGTCTTCCAGCAGAGGTTAACTTAACAACTAATTCTTTTCTCCTTTAAAGAGCGAGATGCGAGTAACACCATGCGGTGTTTCATTAGCGTAGACATTGGATGGAAATAAATTCATTACAATTACATCAAACAGCGAAATTTCAGCCTTCTCCAAAATTCACCCTTTCTGTGCATCATTAAACGCAAGAATAGCGTTTTATTTTGAGAATTTTTTGTTATATCTATGTGTGGACTCATTCCACAGTGTACTTGTTGGAAGGATTATCATTTCTACCTCGACGTTCAGTCCTTTTCAAAGTAAACAGTTGGCACAAGGTCGTGAAGGCTGTCCAGTTGTTTGTCTATCTTATAAATAACCCGCCATTTTGCGGGCAAGAAAACTTGTAATTAGAGTGCTAACCTGAAGAGATTGACAACATCCTTCATTCTCGCATGTTAGGGACCAACTGAGCGAATGAACCTCGCCAAAAAGCCTTTGGCACCACCAGAAAATAGCTTCAGGCGGGATTGGCATCGTCAAGTTATTAAACGAATTAGGCATGGGATTTCTTATCCACTTTACGGGTACTCGGAAGAGTCTTTTGGCCAAGGCTAACTGCCACTTGAAAGAAGGAATCTCACTGGAGAAATGCAGCATGTGTTCTGAAAAGTCAGTCAGGTTGACTCCAATTTCTCTCGCCTCTGGCATGTCCGTGAAAGGAAAACCATCTCACACTATAACATCGCTGAAATATCTTCGGTCGTGATCCGCATTACCTCCAACTTCCAGTCCATCTAATTATTTTTAATCACTTAGTAGGGGGAAAAGTGTTTCAGGAGGTTTCGATCGTTACAAGTCCGCAGATTCCCTCGAAGTAAGTTGTGTGTAGAATCAGAGTGCCCATCCACACCAGCTAGGAAATATGTGAACTGGAACATAAATTACTTTACACAGGTGCGTGTTGGAGACAAAACCGACATTTAAAGGAAAAAGTCTAGGCAAAACTTATGTATGAAGTTAGCCGCGGGGAGGGAGTTTCGTCGAATGCTCGTCGGGAACCAGAGTGTCTCATCGCATTAAGGAATACCACGATGATTGCCTCTTTTTCGCAAATGGACAACTCGGAGTAGTCGCCATTGACATTCGCCCAAAACAAACACTGATGTTCCCTCATCTTACAGCAAATGTGTTCATTGGTCAAAAAAAATATTTTCGTAATAATTCCCCCACCTTGGGAAGTTTTGAGGGACGTGGACCAAGTCGCCTCGTTTATTTCCATAGACTACAAGACTCATGGAACGACGAGACCCTGTCCAAAAAGAACGACTTTCTCTGGCTGACAATTTCACCATTCTTCTAGTTACTTACGACAAAATTAAACCATGGGATCAACTTAAACAGAAGATTATACTTCCAGAAGTGGCTTCCTGCCAAGAGGTCCGCGAAGTTATGGGTAATTTAAGATTTTTTCCTGCGATATAAGGAGAATTCCCCTTGAGGAGAGTGATTCCGGTGAGGAGGCAGGGGAAGAAGCAGAAACGAAGCTACTTGGGGAGGAGGCTGAGGGGAGCTACCAGGGAAGGATATTAAAACTGTACGCTACCGCAAACCTTGGAACACTCCACTTGGCTTAATCGGAGATAACTTTGGCTTTCACTTTAATGTAAGTCATCTTCCACCTTTAAAGTTTTATTACCTCGAAAGGAGCACCTTTTTCCCCGGTCATTAATATTTCACAAGCTTGCTTGTTAGAATTTGCGGACACCCTCTAGTCTGACAGCGAGAGATTGGTGGGCTGTCTCAGTTGATTTTACTTTTTGCTAACTCAACTTACTTTAATGCGAGTTGGTTCTCTCAGAAAAGCAAAAGCCGTAAAATAATCTTTTTGCTTATAGTCGATCCAATCATCGAAGGCTGATGAAAGAGATTATTATAGGAAGGCAAATGTATTCGCAGTGCTGGTGGAAATGCGGGAAGGACCTGAAGTAAAAGGAAGACTGCTGGCTAAAATATTTGTAGCGGTGATTGAGATGGCTCTCTGCGAGGAAAAAAAACCTCCAAATGGAAGTGATTCCGATTTGACCATGCCCTTTTTCAGAGAGTAGGCAGTGCATCGCTTTGGCAGGCGATTTGGCGAGACCCCAAACTCCCTTCTTTTTGCCCGCCTCACGTCAGCCCATAAAACTTTGACTGAATTCCCAATATGAACGGTGAGTCGATGTCCCATAATTCAAAGTTTATAAATCTTTTCGATAGTATTTTTTATTGAACATGTGTACGTTTTCAAAACTGAGTTATTCTACCCAAGTCACGCCTCCCTATATGCGCCAAAACGCTGTTTTGTCCACTTTCTGGGGACAGCGACAACCATAATAATAACATACTCTTTTGGCCTTAAAGTTTCCTACCCGAAATATCTCTTTATGCGACTAATGAAGAGGTCACCGCTGGTTGAGACCTCGGACATGGCTAAAAATCATAATCAAGGGACTTTGGCCGTGCTGACGCTACGAGAGGGTTTGGCCTCAACTAAGAAACCCCGAAAGGCGGTATATACCATCTTGTGAGGATAGGCGGAGAAATGTCCAGCCAATAGAGAGGAGCAGTTGGTAATGACTACATTCCGCTGGGATTCGGAAAGTACAGGGACAAAGTCAGTCAAAATAAAGCTGCTAATTACAAATATGTTTGCATTACCCGAGGCCTAACTTCTTCGGGACTCTGCCGGCCGCCTTTACGCTCGGAGATGAGTTTTTTGCATCCTCCAAAAAATTTGTTTCCCTCCAATGGGGCCCCGTGCTGTTAAGTGTTTTTGTAAAAGGCACTCCAAGTTGGACAGCATCTGTAATGTGCTCTTACACTTAAGCAATATCCATAAAGTTGCTCTAGTAACAAGGCTTCAATCGAGTAGCCACTCAAGACCAGGCATTGCCGACTTTATTTTACCTTAACTTCTCTCATCAAAGTTACGCGTCAAGTTAAACCGTTTTATTAGTGAAGAGAGCACTTTCTAGAACTGCCACCTCCAGTCTTTATGCTTTTACCGCTTCCTTTCATCCCTCGATTTTGTACACATGACTGCCTTGAGTAAAGTGGTGAACTAGTCCAAGAGGCCGTAACACTCATTTCAGCACTTAATAACTATGCTAATGCTATCCGTATGGAATAAGTTTTATTCTGGAATACAGTTTTTAGAAAAGTAATGGTAGAGATTTGATAAAATGGCCTATGCGACAAGGAACTCTGGTATATGTTTGTTACGGAAGTGAAGAAATGAAGCCAATTTTTAAAAATTCAAATCCTAACAATGAGTCAGAAACCGACTTCTGTACTTATCTGACTGAACTTGTCTTTTGTTGATCTAACATTGAGGTTGGTAAACCCCTTAAATATCTCGCGTACAAAGGACTTTAATGAACTTCTCTAGTCGTGTGTTTCGGGACGGTCGAAAGAACGGTGTGTAATCTTCACAATTCCACAGCCACGAACAATAGGGAGACAATCTTACCCACGAGTGGCCAGCAGAGTGGATGTAGTTCACGACCTAAGGAGCGATGCCTTATCCTCGGCACTAGTGTACAATGAAGCCGATGAGCCAGTAAAGTTCGTAGATCCCAACCGTGGACTGTAAACTCCCCAAAATTGACTTCCACTTCCTAAACCATCTAGCAGAATCAACAAAACGTCGCATATTAAAGGCTAGGCTGTAGCAGTGAGCAAGTGAATGAAAAACCCATGAACCATTTGTATGTAGCGCTATAATTAATTATTAAAACCATTTTTTTAGTATCCATTATATCACTTCAGTCAAAAAGTCGTTTGGTTATATGATTTGACCATAACATAGGCACATCTTATTCCTGCTTCAGAAACCCTTTCCCCCTTGTGCTTCAATCCCTCGGTTGAAGCAATTCTGTAGCTCAGTGTGAGATGTGGCCATGCATAATTGGAAATTAGTGAGGAAATTTTATGATTCACGGAAAAGTAAGATGCAGTGGCACGAAAAAAAACATGTCTCAATGCTGTTTGGGGGTTAGCCATCTGCTTGGCCACCAGCCACACCCATTATTTGCCTTGTTTCTCTCTTCACCGCTTCAAAGGCCGATGTCGATGTTTGGTCTTTTCTACCAAGAGTCAGTTACGTGATTTTCTTTGCGTTAGAGAATGGCGAGTGCAAAATTTGGTATCTTTGGAACGGTTCGTCCAAATTTCAACAGTCAATGCCGGCCAGCAGGCTAAAACACAACACTCGAGGTGTAGGAAAGCGGATGTCCTAACTGAAGCATCCCATAGGAGCCTTCTGACGTTGTCTGAAAGTGGACAGCCACTTCTTTCCGCTTTCCACGTCTATTATGGGTAATGCTCTCCTTTCCATCCCCTGTCAGTATTGACGGGGAACATTTGAATGATCGAAGCGTCCACATTGGGAATGCGCCGTTCACTCTGATGGTCAGTTGAGAATTAGGCAAAGAACATTTCATTTTGGAGTGAGACACGTTTCAATCCATCCAGTCACAGTTCGATGCCGAGAAAACAGACGGATCCCGTCGTCCAAGTCGCCGGTTTTTCCATCTAAGTTAGATTTCGCCTGCCACTAGTGCACCGTGGGAACTTTCAGGAACACGATAATGCGTTGTCCTGGTAAATTTCCAAATGGTAAACTAATTGAAACTGCTAAAAACAGCGTAACTTCTGGTGAATTAATTAGCTACTATTACGGTCATTACCAGGCCTGGTGTACATGAGTACTTCGTCGAATAAGTCTTCTCCTCCAGGGATTCCTTTCTCTTCTTTTAACAGCAAACCCACGCCCGACAAGGCGAGACAGGAACACAAATAAAAGAATGAAAACATGCTGGATTATCTTTTTCATCACTCCATGAAAAAAGGAGTGAGATATTCCTTCCATCTTTCCCTATTTAGCACTGGATGGGGACATTTAGATGCCTGGCCAGCAAATTGTTACACATTACTGCATAAGTGGCTCTCGTCATTTCTGACGAAAGCAGATGCTGGGGCGATTTTTCATGGATTTAAAGAAACTTAACCCCTCTTAAGTGACATCCGAGAATGAAGCATTAATCAACGGCGTTGTTTGTTTAAATGCACTGCTATAGTGTCTTTCACCTGCCAGTCCCCACTCATGTAGATGACAAACGAAGTGCAACCAACTTGAGACTTGTAGCGCCTGAGAGGAGAGAAAAGTCTCTTCCACTCACAGAAAATGGTCATTAGGAAAGATTATGAACAAAATTCTCCGTTAAGTAGTCGTACGTCTCCTTAGCGTGCACCGATAGAGTTTGTTAAAGAAAAAGTGGAACCAACATTCCCTTAACTTCTAATCAGACTGTAAGCAACAGTGACAATGGATTAAGGTCCATTGTGGGACGACACCAATAGTGGCAGTCCTGGGCCTCGGAATTCTGCTTTTGCGATGTACAAATATTCCATGTCGAGGCAGTGAATGCATTACCACCTACACCTGTTGACTGTCAGTGATTTGTTTGAAATGGTCTTCTGACAACTAATTCACTAATTACACGTGAGGGCATAGCGGAATCAAGTGTCTTCCCAGTTAAACGCATAGAAATTTGCCTATAATTAAAGTAACTTTCTCCATAAAGCCCAATGTCACTGCGACTTAGCCGAGTATAATGACGCCTTCGGTTGGAACCTTGATGCATGATGGCAATGTGTCTTAGTCTGAAAATATCAGTGCAAATAAAACGGGAAAGGCAGATAGGGAGTCCACTCCATGTCAGGTGAACAATTAGGCTTTAGCATTTGTGCAACTTGCGAGAAGTTGGCGATTAATGGGCTACTCAGAGCAAGTTAAAATGCGGTTGGAGAGACCGACGGCTGTGATAATAAGGTCATCATTTTAAGAATTTCCCTCTACGGTGACGGTTGTGAAAGTGAAAAAGTGGAAAACAAGATCAGCATCCACTGACCGTCATGTTGACACTGCCTGGGTTGTGGAGCTAACCGGAAATGCTGAGGTCATACGGAGGAAGCAAGCCCGCCCCCGCCCCCCGCCCCCTCCTGCCCCTTATAACACGTGCTGTCCTAACAAATAAACTCTTCTATCCGTGATTATCACGTCATTGATGCTGGCTTAGGTCAGGAAAGTCGCTATTCCATGCCATCGTAGTGTGAAGTCTATTTAAGGGCACGCCAACTTCTTACTTTAACCCAAGGATATTTTGAACCCCACTGATTACTTCCTTTGAAATCCGAGGTAGATGAAATGTAGCAGGTAAAGTGAGCAGTTCGAAACGTTTCATGATAAAATGCCTAGAAAATCACCTGTTCAATTGCAGATAAATAAAGAGATTTCTTTGCAATTGGGAAGGCAAATTGTGAGCGGAAACACTTGTTTGTACTCTGAGGGCTACACTTCTGCAGTGTGAAGGAAAGCAAAGTGAGTTGCGTCTATCTCTACAATGCGTGGATTGACATGGCCATCAATAGCATCCATTAAGGCGTTGTTTTCGAGCTGAATGTATACGATGACATCCGACGGTCGAGTAAACAATAGGGGCAGGCAATTTACTAGCTCTCAGGAAGGAGAACTCGGAGGACATTCTACTCCATAATAAATGCGCCCGCCTGACCACTTTCCAATGGCCTTTTAAAGCTTTGAAAATATTTTCACCCCGTTTTTTAGTCAGGGAGCACCATCACGAGTCCGAGATTTACGCGGCATTGACTCTTAAATGTGTGGCCGCTCTTGAGACGTCTCACCTTCTACAACGGCCGTGCATATGTCCATTTTAGAGTTTCAAGGTCATTCTCTTCTCCAATTCACTAAATTATTAAACAAGGCCCGTCGAGACACATCTTAGTGTCGGCATCTCTTCGAAGATTAGGAGAGTAAAATAACATGGTCATAAGGCGATAACTGTGGTTAGTGACGTACCCATGAAAGGATAAAGAAGTCAGAAATCCTGTCCCATTTCTCGTTCCCATAGACGCATTAATCGCACGCTGAAAAGGGGCAGGAGTGACTTCGTTCCCGGTGTGACAACATGTGCCGGTGGTAGGGTACATGTCCTCAGTCGGGAAAAGTCACAACTCCCCGTAATTATCACATGGAAATGCTGTGAAATGATCTAGTAATTATTATGGCGCCTTTTTAATTATTATTTTGGGGATTGTCTGAGTTCCATGTGGATGGTCAAAAGTCTTCCAGACTTTAACTACTCATTCGTGATTAATGGGAAAAATACAAAACCAACTTCACGTCAATTTTGGTGCATAAAATTTTTGGGAATCATCCTCCAAATTGGTTTGAAATTGGTCGTATGTATACGCCAAAAAAACCATGACTCGAGCGTAAAGGGGGCACGTGTTATTTCACTCTGCCTGGATACTTCTTCCTGCGCTCCCTGTAATACGCCTTCATTCTCCACAACTCACACGTATACACCTCGTCTCGCCACAGTCTGTGCAGGCGTTTACCTCACACCCATTCACCCTCTTTCCCTCCCTCCCTCCTCCCTCCCTCCCTCCCTCCCTTCCTCCCTTCCTCCCCGACCGACCGACCGACCGACCGACCGACCGACCGACCGACCGACCGTCCAACCAGCCTCTTATTCACACGCACACACGCACACACGTACACACACAAAAAACACAAACACATGCAGACGCCACCGGGGCGTAGCGCAGACTCTGCGAGAAAGTGCATGCTTTATCTTACAGAACGGGCGGACAGAGTGGGGGAATGCGACTCAGAGGAGGCAGCACTGATTGCGGTGCCACACCGCCTGAGCGGTCTGCGTTGGTGTGAGCTTTTGGCTGTACTGTCCATACTGTACAAATCGGAGCACCTCCTTCAGAATGGCCAGAGTGTTGAAGTTGTAGAGAGCTGAGCACTCCACCAGGACACACTTCTTCCAATGCTTCTTCACTGTCAGTTACAAATCACCACTGTTGTGCATTATCAGTGGAGCTCCATACAGGAAACCCTACTTTTCCCTTACCAATACCTAGTCTTTACAGGCTGCTGAGAAGACACAAGACTCAAGTAAGACTTGTTTTTGTTTCATCCTTGATGACTGAGCCTCACTGTTCTGGCAAACGAATGGCCTATGCATTGCCACGTACATGAATGCAAGGCGAGGTTCTATGATGTCGCCAATTCCACGAAAGATCTGCTGCTCAGCCAGTAAATGACCTCCCAAGCCTGTGTAGCAGTGAGACCAGCCTCTGGTAAGGGAACAACTCTTCCAGGCTGGATGGACATTAGACTCCGATTCCCGCAGCAATGAGAAATGATTGCATACAATGAAAATTCGTCGCCTTGCCCTCTACTTAGGAAGGTTGAAAATATTTCCCCACACTTTTTCTCTGCTTTTCTTTCCTGTGTAGTCGAGAGACACAAAAATGAAAAACTGCAAAAGCAGGTGGCCATTCAACTACATCTAACCCGGACCAGGTATGTGGCCAAATGTCCTATACGACTCCTGCTGACGGTTCCCGTAAACCCTAATTATGCGTTTTCCAAGTCGGATGAAGCCAAATGACTACGTGTTTTCACAGTTCTGAGTAAAAGTTGCTTCAGACGGCAACACACTTAAATTGTCATCGTAAAAATAATTACATGAGTGGCAGAATTTCATCTTAATTGCTCATTTGGACTGATAATTTAAAGCGGCTTCTTTTAACAGAAAGAGACACTCATTTACTATTAAATTCTGGTCCATACTTCCAAAATCAACCCCATTTGAACCATTAGATAGTATTTTCGTACCCTCTGGTCATTAGATCTGTGAGATTGCATTCCAGATTCCACCTCATAAGGCAGCATTTAGAAGGAGTTCCTCTGCAAACCAACAGATTAACCAACACTTAAAAGTAGAACTAAACAATTTCTCGATTTGGCAATATAGGTTTTGAAATGGCAATGTGTTTTCGGTTAATAGAGGTGTAGGTCTGCCTTCGGTGTGCCCCGCAGGATTGTCTGAGGTGTTAACCCCGAGAAGACGAACCAGGAATAGCCACGGGCTCACTGTTAAGGCTAGTCAACTGACCTGGTCAGATTTCAGCTGAACCAACGCGGAGAGGCATGAATGCGACGTGGAAGACAGGAGATTCGGGCAGATTGGAATACTCCTACCTCCACTCGGCGTTTAAGATTCTCCAACGAGGTGTCACTCAAGCCAATTACTCGCCAGCATAATTTCATTTCGTGAAGCGTGTAAGAATCCTCTCCGAAAGAATTTTTGCAAGGGCTTACTGCAAAGAGAGGTTACTTTCACACTTTCTCCGAAAAACTCTTTTTTACTGTAATCCAAATGCAACACGGCCACGATGTCAACCTGAGCAGTGTGAAAAATAAAAGTCTTCGATTTGAGTCCTCCGACATGCCGAAGTACTTGGTAGTCGAGTGTCATCGAGGAGACTCTAGTAGTCTCAAGAACGACGGACACTCCATGCCAGAGAGACACAATTACTTTCACGATGCATTTACCCTTTGTGATTTGAATACTTGACCAACCCTCGCCACATAACTGGAAGATGATGCTTTAATGTAACTACGAGCAAAGAGACAAACACACACTCTACCATGCAGGCGAATTTGCCTCGGATAGCCGAAACCGGAGGAGTGTACGAGAAAACACAGTGGGGTCGAGTGAAGACAAAGGAAAAAATCGCTTCTGAATGCGCTTCATATCATTTCAAAGGACAATTGTTTAGGAAACATACATGGGAGACGAATCCTATCATCGTCGCAAACAAACACAGGAGAGCGGTATATTCGTGAGGATGCTTGAATTTAGTGCTATTTTCTTTGAATCGTAAATGGAGCTCTCCTGGAGAGTACCATTAGCTTCCGCACACCAACATTCCATAGAAAATGGTTATTCCCAAGAACAATTCTTTCAGTGAGAGAAGAAAGCAGTTGTGGCCAAGGTTTGTATTGAAGAGAGTCAAGTGATTTTAAACTTTTAGTGAAAACCTCCTACTGCGAAACCATTTCAAGGTAGATCTTCTGTCCACTACCAACACTAAGTCCTTCCTGAGTTTTCCAGTTTTATTGACGCAAGATTCAACTCACTGTGGCGCCACTGGAGTGAAGTGTATTTCCATCGTGGGTGGTTAGCCATGGATCCTAATTTGTTTCGCCATTACCGCTGGGATATGGGGAGCGCAGTCAGTGGTTGGCATTATCAGTTACCAGAGGGATGTTAGATGAGGTACGCAGTTCAGTTTTGCTTTATTAATGTAAATCCAAAGGCTGCCAGGACGCGAGCAGGACCGAAAATGAGCTACTTATCTTAGCAATGTGTTATAATAAGCAGGCACTAAAGGTCAAAGACAACCATTGAATTATTAACCCTTGAGGTTGTAGGAAATTAGAGGTCTGTTAGTAAATTTTAAAATAATAATGGATGTGGTGTGGTCCGAGGACACCGTAAATTATATCCTTATGGATGTTCAGTAGAGTAAACTGATGAAAATAGTGGAATGAGAGTACAAGGCATAATTAAGTCTTCTCATCCCCTTTCATCCTCTGTCTCCCTCTGTCTTTCTCTCTGTGTAGACGACTCACTCGTCACCTACGGAGTTTTGGCAGGATGGATGCACAAATGTCGAGATATCCTCACTCATTTCCAAAACAGTCGCTAGATAACTGTGAATGACGAATTTAAAAGCAATTTGGAAGCGGAGCTCAGTCTTTAGATGCATTGGGAACAATAATACTGTGTTGCTCCATCATGCTTTTTTACATTCGAAGCGTCATCACATTTTAACACGTCGGTGCAACTCAAGGTAATAGGGGATGAATGTCCCCTTGCCACGAAAAACTGCCGACCACAGGCGCCTTGTGAACATCAGAACATCATGGAACAATGAAGATGAATCCTTTGAAGACAAGATTTCCTTAATTAATACAGAAACCCACAACCACGAGAACTGATGCTCACTGAAGTTCCGTTAAAATTGGAATTACATCGCTAAATGTAAAAGAATGTCGAATGCGAAGCGGAACACAAATTAAGAATGCCCTCGGTTACCTAGCTAAGCCTCATAATTACGAATGCTCTCATAGTAGCCATGCTTTTAGGGGTGGGAACCTACAGTGATGGCATCTGGTGAGTCACGCGCAAATCTTAGAGGAAGAGCAGCCTACAATTTGTGCAAACATCTCTGTTATAGCCAAACCTGTGACTTCCGATGTGTGCCAGTAAACGAATCATTCTTGTAGTCGAACCTAAATTAACCCACCACGATTGCATGCTGCAGCTAATTTTAATGACCACTTGACATTTTCCCTTGACCGGTTTTTGGAGGATTTAACCGGCGAGGCCAAGTTCGCGACATTTCCAGAAAGAAGTGCGTGTGTGGATTGCGTAGAAAGCGCGTGTCTCCCTCCATGGACTCTTTCATCATATTAATTACGTCCGCCCACAAGCCGCTTAATCGAGGATGCGGTGATCACCGAGGAGACATAATCTTTTATTGTGGTGGTCATTGTTACGCCTCCACCCTCACAATACACCCCGATAAAGGCGTATGTATTACCTTGTGCCGGTCAAAAGAGAGATTGATTAGCAAGTACTAATGCATCTTAATAACCAGTGACAGAAAGTACAACGTTGGAACCACCTGCGCAAACTCCGCCCGTGAGAAGTGACAGCCACATGTCTTAATTCCCACTGACCGAACACAAACACACACACACACACACACACACACATACACACACATACCGACATACATACACACGGCAGCAGTACAATCATTTTGTGGCAATGACAGGCCTCCGCCTCAACATGACTACAGAGCGAGCGGTCAGTACTTTTGCCTGTGCACATTGGCAAATGGCGTAATGTTCAAATGGTTCACAAAATCAGAAGACATCAGAAGGCCAAAAATTCACTTAAATTGCCTTCTTAAGTATGCAAATTAACGTTACATTATTGCGGACCAAACGCGGAGGCATAACAATGCGACTCTCCGCGTCCGCACCAACATTTGGACGCTGAATAGGTAGGGGAACCAAGATACCATTCAGAGAGAAGTAAAAGCCCTGAGAGAATCTTTCCGAGAGGAGTTAGTTTAACCGCAACAAAATGGGTTAGTATGCCATGGGGTCGCATCCTTCTTAAATCGGAAGACTGGTAGCTGAGTAGTCCTGACCAAAAAGTTCAACTCCTTCACAGCAAAGTAAGCTAGTATTCGGGCCTCTCTACACCAGTCACTGTCTCTTAAATACTGGTAAAGCCCATTTTCACACTTTCCAGGCCAAAAAGAACGGAGTACATTCACTTGAGTAGATATGAAAATGCAGTGCAAGGATGCGGTTGAGCGTATTTCGTTGTATACCTTCCGAACCGAAAGTTGCTCATGCCTCCAGAGGGAGGAATCCAGAGTCTACTGCATGACATACTTGTTCACTAGGGCGGCGAATGCAATTTCTATCTCGTCGACCACGAGGATTGCCCTCGTTGGTGTTGCATGAAATAAAAGTTAGCATCGTGAGTAAGCGGGATCGTATCAGTAAATGCACCACATTCGGCCGATAAAATTGCCATAAATAAGACGATTTTAGCATTTGCTATTTTTGTAAGCAAAGCTACCGGGAGAGAACTTCGACAGCGGGGTACGTAAGAGGTGAGGTGGAGTCAGAGGCCAACAACATCTCAACGATGTGAGGAGAGTCTCAATTCGTATTTTAACTCTCAGACAGCAGAAAATATTTGGGTTGATTCGCAATTCCGTAGGAAATAGCGAAGTGATGTCGGCGGAAAAGAACTGAATAAATGTGAGCTACGCGTCAAGAAACACGAAGTCGTGCATAAACTCACCTCGGGCGTGGGGATGAAGTGGAAGTTTGCCTCTGAGGTGGATAAAACCGTCACCCGGAGGAATGTCGGCAGGTGGAGAACACCCAAGTGACCGGAGTCAAAAAAATTCCCTGATTCTGCAGTCGGCCGACCATATATTAACAATATATATTACGTTAGAAAATAAAAATATACTTGGATAGGCTTACTAGACACTTAAAGAAAAAAGGAAGTGGAAGCAGGAGGGTTAGGAGCTATAAATTGTCACGGAAATGTTGACGCTGTGTTTCCCTGGCATAGGAAAGCTTTGTCCGTGACTAAAACTCCCCACCGGGTGGAATGTTAAAAAGATGCTCCAAATTTGTCTCGGCAAAGAGAGATGCCAGCCAATGAGAAGTGATGTTCCAACTGAATGAGTCCTTAAAAGATGGAGATAATAGCAATGCGTCCTGTCACTTTCCTACTTAAAACCAGCAATTAACAATGAACCCGAGGGCGGGAGTCGTGGCGACGAACTTTGCCAACAATTTCACTAATTGATCCTCGTTTGCATTTACGTTAAAGGGGTTTTTCCTCGCTCCAAGCTTTTACCTTAATTAGAACAGGTAGGTAGGTAAGTCATCTATTCCTTCTCACAGACCGACTATCAAATATTCTCGATATTCTCAATTGGGAGAGGGTTTGTAGATGCCTTGTCATGGCGTTTGATAGAAAGGATGAGCCTGTGCACGTTCAAAAAGTCGCCTGAATTAATAAAAAAAAATGCTATCACCGGCTTTTCAAGGGGCCTGAAACAGGGCGTATGTATACGCAAAAATCGCCATGACTACCCATGAGCAAACGAATCACGTGTTTTATTTCACTCCGCCTGGATACTTCTTCCTGCGCTCCCTGTAATACGCCTTCATTCTCCACAACTCACACGTATACACCTCGTCTCGCCACAGTCTGTGCAGGCGTTTACCTCACACCCATTCACCCTCTTTCCCTCCCTCCCTTCCTCCCTCCTCCCTCCCTTCCTCCCTTCCTTCCTCCCTTCCTCCCTTCCTCCCTTCCTCCGACCGACCGACGACCGACCGACCGACCGACCGACCGTCCAACCAACCTCTTATTCACACGCACACACGCACACACGCACACACGCACACACACAAAAAAACACAAACACATGTAGACGCCACCGGGGCGTAGCGCAGACTCTGCGAGAAAGTGCATGCTTTATCTTACAGAACGGGCGGACAGAGTGGGGGAATGCGACTCAGAGGAGGCAGCACTGATTGCGGTGCCACACCGCCTGAGCGGTCTGCGTTGGTGTGAGCTTTTGGCTGTACTGTCCATACTGTACAAATCGGAGCACCTCCTTCAGAATGGCCAGAGTGTTGAAGTTGTAGAGAGCTGAGCACTCCACCAGGACACACTTCTTCCAATGCTTCTTCACTAGTAAGGCCAGGTCGCGTCGAAAGACAGCTTTGTGACAGTGGCTTCCCGGATTGTGAGCGTGCGGCGGGATTGAGAAGTGGGAAGGATACGAGGTGCATAATGTGTCACCTAAGTTGGTTGAACTTTCCACATGATTCCTCGAGAATACCCTGCCATTAGATCGTCCCGACCGCTGAAGGGAGAGTGCTGTGGCAGCCAGGGATTGATGGGCCATGCCAGTGTTGCCCGAGGTCTTGAGCAAATCAATTTTGTTGGCTACAACCACCATGGGTACGTCCATGTTTGCAGCTAGTATCTGTGCGCAGAAGTTTCACATATTGAAAGGAGAGTTCAGAGGTGATATCAAAGACAAGGATGAAGAAATCGGCTACATGGAGACCCCAACCACGAAAATCTGTCCACGCATCAAGGGTGGAGAGTGGGAAATCTTGTAACATCATAGGACAGTCAATGAGACGAAAATTAAATACCTGATAGTTGAAAATAACCATGGGATAGTAGTAGGTAGGGGTTCTAGAGGACGAGGTAGACATTCTACTAACAGGACCCGCTTGCCACCAGGCTGTTGAGGAGACTTGTCTTGCCGCACTTCCGAAATCCTAACACGGGGATGTTGATGAGGACACTCTCGAAGGGATTCCGCGGCAAATCTACAGAGGGTAAATCTGGCCCAAGCTCTTCGTTGGATTCACGAGGCGCCTCAGTTGGTGCATTGGATCTGGCGGAGCGCGGTCTTGTATTAGGAATTATTGAGGAACCAGGCGGTGGGTGTCCTAGTCGGAAGTGGACCAAATTATTATTCGCATGGAACAAATCCACGTTGAAGTCAAAACGCGGCTTAGATTGTTTTTTCGATGAGTTCCCAATTTCCACATTTAGTGCATCCTTAGTCACTTTTCCTGCAACACTTTCGGACTTGTTACCGGTCGTCAACTTTGGTCGGGCTTTCGTACCACCGACCCACGCGTCACGCTCCCCAGACTTAGCTTTAGACGCTCTCGATGGCTCCTCACACATCCGCCAACTAGCAAGTCTGGCTGTTCCATCGTCGGAGAGATGTCTCGCAACAAGAATGGGATCGGAGGCAGCCTTATCAACCATAGCATTTAGATTAGAGACATTGTGCAAGGCACACAGCAACTTGAACCGCGATCCCCGCTTTTCAACTTCACGTGCAGCGGCACTTTGGTGGACATTCCTTCTCTCAGCCCGATGTACTTGTCGGCGTGCCTGTTTCTCATTCACAGGATAGTAGAAAACATTGTTTTCAATGCGGAAGTACAACTTCTTGGGCGCGGGAGAGGCACGCTTATCACCCTGCGCAGTCTTGAGGGAGCTCTGTACCGTTCCTGATTCGCACAGGTTGCTACCACGGCCTCCGTTGTGGGAGGAAATTTTGGGATATTGTGGAATACCCTCTCTGTTGGTCCAACACTTCACAGTCCAGTCCTGTCACGTCTTATCACTGGGCGATCAACGAAAGGAGGCGGTTGTAACGTTCGCGTGCGCACGTGCATGTGGGACGAGCGCGCATACACTTGGGTGCATGCGTCCACCATATTGCGGACGACTGAGGCTTCCCAATTGGTAGGAAGGATTTGAGACAAGCATCAACCAATCCCCGTACAATGGATTTTCAAAAGAAGGAAACAAAGGCACAACATCTTTTATCGTAGACGATCCCTAAGCCCCCTAAGGTGGCTAGTACGAGACGGTCGCTCTCGTCGCTTAGACAGTTCCCTTATTGAGTTAGTAGGGTGTTTTAACGGGTAAGACCGTCATGATTTGGAAAAGTCTGAGAGGGACCGTCGAACTCGTATGAATCCAAGATTATTGTAATCCTTTCCACATTTGGCTCGATCGTCCATTGAGAAACCAAAGGCAAGAATCCATACTGCCTTGCAGTATCCTGTCAAGAGATTCTAACTGCGTCTCCTAATTGTTTCTTTATTTGAAGGTGCGGCTCTGAAGGGGAGAGACCCGAGTCGGTTAAGCTTGCCATCCAGCATAGGGAAAATGGAGTTACACAAACTGTCTAAGACCATGAAAACTACTCACTTATGACAAAAGGTGTCGTTATTATTCACTTCTTTTGGAAATTTATTGTCATGGGATTGGCTGATGCTTGTCTCCATTTCTTTCTGCCAATTGGGAAGCTACAGCAGCTCGCGAGATGGTGGACGCTTGTACCTAAAATGTATGCTCGTACCTGTGTCAGGCACACGTGTGCGCGTGGTTGAGTCCTCATTTAATTTCCTCATTTCGTGTGCCCTCAGAATTTGCATAACCGCGATGAGCTTATTAAAGGCAAGCGGTCACCCTGTTGTCCAGGTGTTTTTTAGCTTCAACACAAATCGTTCAGGTAGAATAAGACCTAGGCAGGCAGTCCCACTTGCCGAGCCGGAAGCGACAATCAGAGGACTTTCTTTACACTGTCTCTTTTACCTGTCAGAAGTATAGAACAGGGATATTTGTTGACTGATGTGTGTGACCTTGACCAATCTAACATTACTGGATGATTCGTGTACCACGGAAGAAACCATAACGCTAGATTGTTCATCCTTCACAACGATGAAGTTTTCCTCTCTCAACTAGAGCCTCATAAACTTGTTAACTTGTGTGAACTAGGAGATTTTACTGTTAGTTAGTCTCCTCCTTCCTCCAGGAAGATCAGTTTCTCCAATATATTTCTTTAAAATGATCATCTAGTAGCCATGGGGACGCCTACAATACAACAGATTCAAACAAAACTAAATCCGTTTCTTCGCTATCACTCAAGCGATGTCTGAGTTGATTTTAATGGCGTACTTTATGCAACCTCAAAATCTTCCGGTTATATCTAGAATTTGCACCACTCGTCACTTCATTAGGAGAACACGAAGTCGTCTCGTACGACGATGAAAAATCGGCATACTGGATTCTTTAAGGGCATCCGTGGGGAGGCAGTGAATGTTTTCCCACCCTAAAGAAAGTTGACAGCAACGCTAGCATTCACTTCAACTTCATGGAATCCTCTAACTCCTCCTCCTCATCACAGTTCTATCACCTTTATGGAAATGTCTTATAACGAGATTTTTTGTGTCAACTCTCCTTCCCGTCGTATTTGACACTTCACGCAGTCGGGGGGGGGTGGGGGGCTGAGGAAGAAACTCCAATGTAAATTTGCTTCTTTGATCTCTGTTAGGCGATTGCTACACCATCTGCCTCAGAGTTGTGACACAGGAATAAGGCTTCCCTAGTTGCGTGGGTGCTTACGAACAACTTTTTTTCTCCATTAACTCAGTGGTCGAGACGCTCTCAAGTAATTGGGGGGAAGGGAAATGGGGAACTTCCCATAAACCCTTAAATTTCATGTTGAAATACATTTGACCATCATACTTCAAGCAGACGTTTGCTTGGCATGCCACGAGCGCAGACTCACGAGATATCCAGCCTCATACCAGGGTAGGAAGACTTGTAGCCTTCGAGAAACTAGATTTGGGCACTTGCGGGGTTGCCTTTACCGCTCGAAGTCCACATCATTTCCCAATGCTCGTAGTCATCCCTAGTGCTTTTTGTCTCCACCTCTCTCTTTCTTCCGACTTGTTAGTAGGTAGGCCTGAAAAGCAATTTTTATATGCTACATGTCATGAGGATGTCACTGTCCTTGACGCAAAAGTCGTCCATTTCGGCAAACTAGTTTAACTACACTCCGCATTTCCGTGTTACCAGCCAATTTTTTTCAGTTTTGCCTTGGCGACCCGAGCAATAATAGGGCGGACTGTGGGTTGGTTTAGGGTTCTGTTTGATGTTAATATTCAGAAGACTTTATCACTTACAAAATAAGTCCCCCCCATTGAGAGCGTAACATTTTTCCGCCATATTGCGCAGTCCATAGATAAAAAGACAAAAATCGCTAGACGCACGCGAGAGTAAAGGGTGAAAATGACTCCAAAGGCCCACATGAACTGCGATTGATACCCCGACCACATTGTGGTCAAAATTTACTTTTAGAGAGCAGCTGTGATTCTTGCACATCTTTCATTAACTTTTAAACGACGTGGCCTTCCACTGCGCTTAGCTTGAATAAAATGATATCCTCCACCGACGGAAGACTTCTTCCATTGAGCCATTCTCCGACCTTCTCGTGCCCTCTTTTTAAGTCTATCTGCGTGGGCGTGATGCAAGCAAACGAAAATTTAACTTGACAACTTTGTTTTTAAGGGACCTGTGTGTGTACATTACATGTGTGTGAGCGAAGCGAACAATCACAGCTCCCATCAACAGCTTTTAGATCCACGAAACGGTGGACACTTTGGAGAGACACCCCTCTTGAATGAGCACATCTGAAAGAAAGACTACAAGTGCTACAGTTGGATTTAATATATAGTTAGCTCCTCACACCTCAATCCTCACTTGCACCGATTATCTTCTGTTATCATGGGGATTAGTGCATTTGACCCTCGTTAGCATCTTTACAATTATTTCAGGTTCCTTTCTGATTAGCAGTCAAGAAAAATA
This sequence comes from Dipylidium caninum, assembly GCA_017562135.1. Lineage (NCBI taxonomy): Eukaryota > Metazoa > Platyhelminthes > Cestoda > Cyclophyllidea > Dipylidiidae > Dipylidium > Dipylidium caninum. The sequence continues at coordinate 84,676 of QEYB01000050.1, forward strand.
GGAAGCACAGATTTGACTAGGAGGCTTTAATGGAACATTACACCGGTCACGTACTGTCGTAGATGAGAGTGAATAATTTGAGACATGACAGTCTTCCAAATACTCAACCACCCCACGTTTCGACGTGCATTTTTTCTCGAATACTGTCTTCTACGCATGGGTACAGGTATTTCAAAAGGTCATTTTGCGTGTTTTTCCACTCGTTCGTAGTAGATTGCACCCAGAACATCCTGAGGCGCTGCCTACTCCGGACTAGATAGCATCAGAGGGGAGGAAGAATTGTCACAACACACAGGAAGTACAGAGGTGACTCTCCAATCCGTCTCGAGTACGTAAATATGAGGTCTATGAAAAGTGATCTCGTCAATTTTCCCCATATTCGTATTAAGTTAGAAGCAATGTGAATGTGGATTTTAAGTAAGAATGACAAATTGAGATTTTCGCCCAAAAAAATATAACTTTATTTAATTGGTTACCCTCGGCTTTTTGTCAATAACCCTTTGCCATAGTGCAGACAATGTCATAAATCCACCTTCATAAAAATGTCCGAACTTTACTGTCAGAAAACTGAATAAAGTGAGATTTGACACCGGTTGCGTCATTAAAAGTTTTATCATTTGAGGAGGTCTGCAGGACTTTGTCAAGGCATCGCAAACCGGATCCAACAATTGTTGGCGAGTAAACAAAGATGTGTGAGGTTCTGCATTGCCCTTCCCACGGTTTGTCACTTTTGACCGCTTTGTACGAATTGCATCTCTCAGTTTTGCGAGGTTGCTAGACATGCACGTTTGAAATGATCGTCTGACTGTTTGGTAAAAGCTCAAAATTCATAATTCTTTTTTATAACCCCACTAGACCGACAGTGTAATCTTTTTTATGAAACTCTGCACCTGATGCCTTCTGGGCTGGTTCATTTTGCATCACCCATGATCTCTTACCATTCACATTGTTTGCCTTTTCAGAAATGGATCAACTCCGTTGCGTTTCGCCTACAAATCGCGGATTGTGCTAATGCGCTGCACCAAATGAATTTCATCGAGCTGGTGAGAGATCCAAAGATTGAATTTCTTGACAGAGGCAAGCTTTTTAAATTTTATTTCAATGCACGTATGTGATACATTGAAGCGATATCGACTTCAAATGGACGGACGACCAATTTGTTGAGCATATTTCAGTGAAAAATCATCAGAACTAAAACTGGAAAACCAATTTTGACGACATTGCCTTTCTATCTTTCAAGGCTTCCTTTCCTTATATGACACATAACTTTTGATATGTGCTTGTGATTCTTTTTTGTCTTTTCGGCCTTTCTTTCAAGGCACATCACCTCTTTTTTGCCTGCCATGCATTCTTGTCCTCTCCGAAATAATACACTAAAGTTTGTGTAAAGTGCAAGGCTTGTGCTCCCACTTTAAATTGGAATAAAAGCCAAACTGCAGATCTAAAAGACATAGTTTTTTTTACTAAAAGATAGGCAAAAATCCAGACAATAAGAAAACAATGTGCGTTAGGTACTTTGAACACGTTAAAGGAAAAGGAAAGTATAAAATCTACAGTGAATTGGTCGTCAACCCCCTAATTCCTTACCATTTATGCAGCACATATACCTCAACACCGGATTTTTGAGAAAATGCAACCCCTTTGCCATTATTTCCATGTCCTTTAATTGCCTTATCCTTTCAGTCGACTTGAGAGAGCCTCCTCGGTGCTCCACTTTCTTTCCCACCTCTGTACATCCCAATGAACTCGACGAATCCTCATCAGTTTGCTCTCACTTATTGCCCCAACCACGGTTTGTAGTGGGTTCCAACTTATGGAACCGTGGAAATTGTGAGCATTTTCAATGAACAAGAGTTTCGGTGCTTGCAATCAGTAACTCGTAATCTGGCAGTTTGCCTTGTAACGTGTGATTAACTTTGTGTAACACTGATAGTGAATTAAATCCCTCATCTTAGAGAATCTGAGGACATCGTTATTCGACAAGTGGCGGGGGAAGTAGATGTGCCACCTTTACTTATTTAATACACCGAACAGCCCAGAAGTCCTGACGGGATAGTTGGAGATGTTGGACAATTTGGGCTGGTCATTTTCTCCTAAATTTACTGATTCTATCGCTCGGTTCATTCAAAGTAGTTGGTAAGAAACAAGATCAGCAGTTATAAAGGAGTTTTCTTTCGTCACAACCTCGTGGAACGGACTTCAAGGTAGGAAGCAGTGTGAGATGAGTTTTGCTGGCAACGATTTGCGGAGGATGGTGGAATGCGCTGGAGGCGGGAACAATCAAAACACCACGCTTTAATTCTGTTATTCGCCAAAAGAAAGTGCTGTTACAGGCGTTTTTTTTTCACCTAAAACAAACAGGCTAGGGAATTTCACTTACATAGAGTGTTTTGTGAGTGGGGGCAAAAAATAATCCCCACCTCCGCTTCTATCTCCACTTTTATTTACCGCGCTGTTCATATCGTATGCAATTTTCCAGTGGCGAAAAATGCTTGCCTACTGAGCGGCGGAGAAATGTCAGGGGAATGTGGAGGGGAAGGCAATATGCCACAAACTGTACCGACTAATGCAAAGTTCCCCACTGCCAAAAGCCTTATTTTCGGTCCGCAAGAGCTCCGAGAGGGTGAAAAAGGCAGCCTCTCGATTTTACTGATCTCGACCACTCTGAAGAGATGTTTTTGTTTAACAAAAAGAGTCTATTTGGATTGCATCAAAGAAGTCTAGAATCCAACTGTCCCTTCTCGCCTTAAGCAGGAAGAGTAATTTCGGCCAGTTCATCGGTAAACTTAATTCAAACCACAGGTTTCTTCATCCAGCACATCCAATAATGAATTTTTTTCTGGTTCTAAAAAGACATGTACCTTTAACGTTCTACAAAAAACTCCCTTTCGGATGTTTTCTACGCCTTCACAAAAGCTTTGTTTTACATGGTGCCCAAGGGCTACTGGACCTGGGTTTTGGAGCGGGAGGTAACATTTGATGAGAGTTCAAAGTACTAGTGAAATAACAGAGAGCTGACAAAAGAGATGAGAAATGGGCATACCTGAGTATATCAAGAGTCGCGCCCCACGGCTCCTTGCGATTTTAGGCTGCCTTGAAGTGTTCAGTGGACCAGTCCAGAGAACCACCATATAACTTACCTTTTACCATCTATGATGAAAGAAACTTTATTCTCCACTCCATCTAGCAACAGCCTTTGTTGAATAAAATGAATTTTCTTAATTCCTTTGAAGTAAACCCATAACTCTCTCAACCCACTTCTCAGTGATACATCAGACATGTCAACTTCAAGACTCGAGGTTTACTTTATGACTTTCTATCTTGCAATGTCTTCCCTTTAATTTCCAATGGCAACTACATCGAGTATGAAGAATCATCGGGTAATTTGAGTATGTGACTCTTTGGAGTGCACCCTGAATGACCAAATTACAGGGGCAAGCGATGATTTGGACTGCGTGGAGCATTTTTATTACAGTGTTTCCTCCCGGGTGGATAGAATGTCGAAGAGTTACGATGGTGGTTAGTGATGAATCCCCTATAGTGCAAGATTAAATACAGAATTTTCCTTTTTTACCCAACATTGTTTGGCATCTGACCTCTTCATAGACTGTGGGTGAGGAAATGCGTCATTATCAAAAGTGATTCATCATTTATCACATTTAAATTAATAACAGGCAATAAAAAATTGCAGTGTACAATGATACTTGAGTTACTTGGTGAATAAATGCAGGAGCTTGTAAAAGAATTGGTGAAAGTATTTCACTTAACCACTTGATTAACGCGACGCAGTGTCTATAACTGGGCAACTGCTTAAAGAGCCTTAAACATACACCCTGTGGTCTGGGGAACGGACCATTGTTTTGTCTTGTCTCCCCACTCCTAACCCTTGATTTAGCAGCGAGCAGAAACTTGAAAACCGGTAATTAATGGCTGCATGGGTTGTTCGGACTGGGACTAAATTACATCTCATAATACTTGAAGGGGAGATTGCGCTGTGGGTTATGAATTAACTTTCAATCTCGGTAATAGGGATATTTTTTTACTGTGTATAAGCCCTAACATGAGGTAGAGAAATGATGTATATTCATCATTAGAATAAGGCATTCACGTGGTGTTGAGTTTTTATTTAGTTAGGGATTCTGTGTGCTAACAGCATTGGCGTAAAACAATTCACATTTACTAGTGGAATGGAAATAATCTTAAAAAGTGGTCAATTTTTCCTACGCAGAAGTCCACTCAAGATAATGTGCACTATTTTGGCAAGAAGTTTCTTCTTGCTTATAGAAAGACATGATCGTCTAAAATGTAGAAGGAGGCCAATATATTATCTGTCTGCCCGGTAGTGAGGTCTGAAAGTACGATGTGACCGGCATTGACGTCTGTCACATGCCGTGGCACGCATGAAATGGCGCCAATGTTCACCAAGAACGGACCCATTTCTGTTCTGGTGGGTGACCCTAAATTCAAGCCTAATCATCAACGCGCAGTCAAATTGGTTTTAGATTTACCGCCTTTCACTGCGCCACGAACCCTCTCCACAGGAAAGCAAAGGAAACGCATTTCGCCTCGAAACTTCTGTCAAGATGCCTTTGGGAAAGCCGATCTCTCGGACGTATTTCGCAAGTCGACTTGCGATGAGGTCACCGCAAAAAATAAGAATGATATCAATAGGGTTATTAAAGCGGTTCTTGGAGCCCCTCGAGTCCACTTTAATAAAACCGAATTGAGCATTATCCTACACATGTACCTTCAGTTGACGGGGCTAAAAATGCGTGATATTTCGAATGAAGAAATGAAGGGTTTCCTGTACAGCACCCTGGGAATAACAAGCTTTTTTTCCTTAGATGGTTTATGTAAGGCATCAGCCAGCATGGACAGTGAATCAACAGGGTCAAAAAAACACATTACTCCTTTTGCCTTCGTCCAAACACTCTCTATTATGTTAAGGGGGACGATAGACGAGAGAGCCGAATTGGCATTTTATGCGATGGATCTGGATTCTGATGGATTCTTGAGGAAGGTGGTGGAGTTCAGACAATTACTACATGGCTCGTTCAACACTTTCATCTCAGCTCAGAATCCTGAATTTGACCCTGAGGAGCCAGAGAGAGATACAGCAAACTTTTTATGTGACAAACTACACTGCACTCTCACCTCTCATGTGTCGCTGCAGAATTTTCGGTTGCTTTGTCAAAATGAACCGTGGATGATTGAATGCTTATTGCCTTGCATACCCGAGGAGAGGGTGAACACCATTTTTCAAAGTCTGTTCACAACTAAAGTGAATATTCCATCCATCGAAATCCCACTCAAACTTCCGACATCATTGAGCAAGTGTGTACCAAAAAGGAGAAGTGAATATCCGCAAAGATCAGTAAACCCCTTTAGTATTATTTCATTTACTAGGTGATTAAATGTTCACGAGTATTCCATTGCATTGCTATTTTGATACTATGCCTAAAATCGCATGTTACTGGGTAATGTTTAATAATTATGTGCTCAACGAAACTAGCAGTGACTCATAAAAGTACAAAAGTGGAAAAGGTAAAAAAAACATTGGGAATACTATTTACTTAATTACTATGGTTTCTGACTTTTTGTGAACTCGTATAAATGGGCACACTGACAAAAAAAATGAGAGCGTCTTCATTGTCTTATCAGGTGTATATTTAAGAAGAATAAAAGCCAGACTATTCCACCGTAGTTGAGTGGTTAGGACGATTAAACCCTAGAGAAAGAGAATTGGTCAGTGACAAAGTTGTTAATCTCCTTCCTGTTATGCAGTTGTCATGTGTTTTCCACAGTAACAAGGTTAGAAATAGTTTTTTAACATAGTGAACTTGACGCATTGGTTTATGTGGATGGTAAGCTTACTCATTGACGTCAAATGAAGTTACATCAATGGACTAAGATTAAATGATTGTGAAACCTGTATTTTAAGATATTAAGGGCTAGGAAAGAAGTAGTAAGTTAGGCTTTTGTACGGCGAGGTCAGAGCGGCATTAAACTGTCGACATCGTCTTCCAACTACCACAGTGGTGCCCGTCAAGCAGCATAATTCCGACGTTGGCGTCTAAATTCCTTCATGTGGCATAAACATATGTTTAAAACCTGTCGGTTGCAAAATAAAAGTGCAATCTAGGCATTTAGTTGCAGCAATAGTTTGATATAGACTGTGAATAATTATAATCCTTTGATTTAAATAAACCCCTCTTTTGGCGGGTAGTGTGAAACTGCATTCGTCAAGGTCGCACGTTGGTGGTTAAAGATGGTGAAAAGCTGTAGAAGTATGATTATTTAGAGGTTTCATTTCACTGTAGAAACGAGGAGCAAACGTGTCACATGTCATAAAAGATATAAGATCCTAAGAAAAATTCGCGAGCACCATCGTAAAGTAAGGAGGGAACAAAAGAAGAATCCAAAACTGTTCAAAAGTATGTGTATCCGCCTATTTTATTGGAGTAGGAAAGGATCCTGGTATTCCGAACTCGCTTCCTTTTAAGGAACAACTCCTGGAACACATAAACGCGACCAAAAAAGTCAGTTACCTTCTGTTTTTATCTCTTAGTTCGAGTCCGAACGTCGGTTGGCTTTGCTACAAAATGCCAAAAATAGAGAAAACGCCCCAAAGGAGCCAAAGAAGAAGATTGCCAATGTTGGGTTCTCCAAACAATTCGTTCATGTTCTCAACAAAGCCGATGTTATTCTTGAAGTGTTAGATTCTCGAGACCCGCTCGGTACTCGGTGTCCTGACGCAGAACGAGCGATTTTGGCTGCAGGAAAGAAGCTGGTTATGCTTCTAAATAAGATTGGTATGATCGTTTTATAAACTGATATGAAAAGATCTCATTCCTCCTCAGGTCTTACGTCAATGGTTGGATTATCTCCGTAAATGGTATACAACTATGCCGTTCAAAGCGAATATACAGGAACAATCTGATAGATTGGGCAATATCAAGGGAAAAATACCGCAGAATGTAGACTCTTCTGTGAAAGGGTACGTCGGCAATCTGAGTTAACCCTTCATTTAGTGGCCTTGGAGTAGATGGTTTGATGGTTCTGCTTGGGAATATATGTCGTCATAATGGTGGTAGCCTGACCGTCGGTCTTATTGGCTTACCTAACACCGGCAAAAGTGCTATCATTAATACTCTGGTTTGTCGAAAAGTAGCCCAAAGTAGTTGTGTTCCCGGGCTTACTAAACAATGTCAGTTGTATAAGATTGATAAGAAAATCAGTCTGATTGACACTCCAGGGATTGTGCTGTCTAAATCAATAGATCCGTGCGAATTGGTTCTGCGAAATTGTGTCAAGGTATGTCTAGGATAGTCTGTTTATTAATTTTGTTCGCAGCCGGAAAGTATTGATGCCCCAGAATCTGCCGTGTCTGCCATCTTGTCTTGGTGTCCCAAACGCCAAATAATGGTCCAATACTCTATTGGTGAATACGTCAGCACTGTTGACTTTCTTTGTAAGCTGGCCCATAGGCTGGGCCGCCTTCGAAAGGGCGGTGCGCCTGACATCACAGGTTCTGCACGCAGGCTCTTGTCGGATTGGGTTACGTGAGTTCCCTTCGACTTAAAGTTTTTTAGTATGGCTGCGTACCTTATTAAAATATGAAGATTAGATTCTACTTGTCCCCAATCTGCATATCGACCTCTTCTTAAATTTTCAATGTTCTGCCTCCATTTTTACGGAATTGGGAGTCGGCCATCGAAAGTGATGAACAATACGATCTGTGCTTTTTTCTGATTGCACAGTTGTTAATGACCCTGTTAATTGTCTTATTTAAGACTTACGGTCCTGTTTCATGTGTTGTCCTTTAATCTGTTTGCACTTCCTAGTTAAGTCATATGATGCCCTTTTTTACTGTTTACTGGTTTTCCATTCGCCCTATGACTATTTTCAAACTTAATCTCGTTTAGTGGAAAGTTGGCGCATCACACACTTCCACCAACAAGCGGCGCTCAGATCGCCGAACCGGAAAAACCCGCTATCATTGCTTTCGAAGAAGCTGATTTACCACTTGGCGAACTCGACTCCACTGTTTTTAAAAGTACCGATTTTTAGTTCCTTTGAAGTCTTGCATTCATCGACACGTTTCTCGTGTTGTATATGAATTTAAAATCAATTTCCCATTATTTGCTACCCTTTAAAATCGCTAAACACTTCATCTCTCCGTGTAGAAATGCCACAAGCTAGAATGGACGAGGAATTTTGTCCAGTAGCCGTCGCGGATCCTTCTCAACCGTTAAAAACACATTTTGATTGGAGCTTGGAGAACGAAGATGATCTTATGTCAGGAAATAACGAGAAGCTTGACAGTGATGATGAGTACAAATCCACTGAGGAAGTTGACGCATCAATGGACACTGAGTAGACGTTGGCTATGTACACTTACACGCGGTTTTGACGTTATTTTAAAAATGTCCATGGTGTACAGATCCCCATACTCGACTTTTTTAACATTTGATGCATAAGCTCCTTTGAGTCTGTTTCTTTATGGATGAATGACAAATAATTTCTTACGCATTTTTAAGTATTTAAATTCTTGTAAGTATGGTTGACTATGAGGTTTGGTTTTCGAGCGTGGTTTGTACTCACTGCTAGTTGTCCGTTCTGCTGTGTAATGATTCCAGATTACTTGACGACGTAGCAGTGTGGCTTTCTTATCACCCACCGAGTCAAGTCCCAAACCGTCCTTTAGCCTGCATGATTTGTGGATAATGGACAGGAGGGAGTTAGGACCAAAATATGAGCGTAACCTAATTTTAACGAATCTAATGAAGAATTTGTATACGAGTTGGACTTAAATGGGTTTTTTTTTTGAAAACCTGCCTGAATTTGTGGAGGTCACCCCAGAGTTTATTTCAGGACTATCTCATCGGTGCCGCTGTTCTCAGACATGCTATTCCACGGAATTTACTCATGAGTTGAGTTGAGGTGTTCGATGTATTTGGGTATGATAACTAGCCTCCGAGAAGAGGGTACGTTAGTCTCAACTATGGAAGGTAAATGCTAAGGCTCCGAACTATGTGTCTTTGGATTTGTGCTTCGGCGGCAACGTTACAGCGAGTGATTTAAGCTCTCCGTCAAAAACGGTTTGCTAAAAAACATCCAATATGAAGTCATAGACTTAGTTGTCTGTATCGCGGGGCATTTTCGGCAAGTGTAATGAATTGACGATAGTGATCATTTTAGGAAGTGGAGGTTAATCCATAATCACAAGGGTAATGACGGCGTGATGTTATAAATATGAGTCCACTACAATAGTGGGAATGGGTATTACTGACGTTGCTGCCGATTAGGAAATATTGACTGCCATCGGCACCTATTCTATTCATCGCCGCTTCATAGATGTCCGTATGCTGACGAGTGGCACCAAACATAGCTATACTATGATAATATTGTATTGGATAGAAATTCTATAACAGTGTTAACGAAATAAACTCTTAAACTGTGGTAGACGCAACACAATGATTCCAAAGCTTTTGGCACAAACTTGTACAAAACAATGCTATGTTGTGAAATTCGATTTCCATAAATATTTCTTTCAATTATTCTTAGCCTGCATCAACCATTAACCGGGTCATATAAATTACGTCAGCTGTTAGCCGCAGCACCTCGTTTGGGCATTTTGCTGCTGCTATGGGTTTACCTATAAACACAGAGCTCCAAAACGGGGAAGAAAACCTCCAAACCCATAAAATAGATAGCATGCTCACCAAAGACGCCAGTTCGAAAGCGGTTGAACGTTATGTTATTCCAGGTGCATATACAGCCTTGATCCTTCAGGCATTTTTTCAGTTGTCTTAAATAATTGGGCGCATTGCAGTTATGTAACGATGTCCCCTTTAATTTTAATGCTTTTAGTTGTTGTCACATTTGTTCGGCTTCACATTTATGCTCTATATTGTGTCGAATATCGCCTAAATTATAAGCCCTTGCATTGTTCATGTAATGGTATCCGGTACAATTAACTCTTAATGTATATACAAATCCCTCCGTCAGGCCTCATTTGTGCACTTACATCATTATTTTCTTACAGGCTACGACACCCTAAATACAAAGGACCTTCCCGAAAACTGGGTGAAGCTCCTACATGATTCTGGATTATCAATATATTTTAATACGACAACTTGCGTGGCTACACTCTCTCGCCCTTTCATCGTCGCTCCAGAAGATATTAAAAGCTCCTCAATTCCTATTTCTGCTATCCCATGTTTAAATTACCGTTGCAGTAGATTTGCGGTTAAAGAGTCTTCGGATTTTAAGGTCAGCCCTTTGGTCATTTATTTATTTAATGGTATCTCCCGCCCTACTTTGGATGGCTTTGCACCCAGATTTCCGATGCTGGCACCGCGCAAGATAATGTAAAATTACCGGAGGGTGACGCCGAAGGCACAGAAAACATGACTTTTGACTGCCCTATGAAAAATGATTCTTCTGATGACAATGGGAGAAAGGTATCCATGGATGCCGAAAAAGAAAAAGAAGAAGGAGAGTTAAGTACAGACGAGGATGAGGATGGTGAGACTGATGGCGGGGATGTGAGACATCATGGCTTGGAGCCGCCACCTAAACGACCCTGCCTAAGAGACGGTAATGTTAGTTTTTATGGTGGATGGAATCAATATCCATATTTAATGTTCCTAAAGTGACTTACATGTCTACTACCGTATACTTACTGCATATCTAAAATGAGTCTTTGTATCTCATAGATGTGCTGTCTATGGTTTTATGTCTGCTGAAATCTTAGTTTTAATACTTTGATCTTATTTCTGTTACGAATGATTTTAATTTTCTTCCAACAGCTAAATCCGGAACAGTACCTGATGTTAAAATGTCTGATTTGGAGTCCCAACATGAAAACTCTTTGAAACAAGACCCACAACCAGAGGTGAGAACAAATGTTTCTATTTTCAGCTTTCCTTTCTTGTTTCTGCGCTTCGATTTTTCACTAATGACAACCATGTTACGGCATGACCTAAATAAGTGTGACTGTGCTATTCTTGTAAATTGCAAATTGTTAAATCCATTGATTGCTCTATCTTATGACTCACATACGTTTTGAGCTTATCTATTTTTATCTTAGTTTCTTCTATTCGACGCCCTGTTCTTTTTTGGCCACTTACTCCATAAACCGCATTTTTCGGTCCTGGTTTCACTGATTCTATCCGTTAAAATAAGTTGCTTTTCTCTTTTGCGGCAGAACGATAGTGATACGCATAACATAAAGCTCTTGACTCCTGAAGAAGTACGGGAATACTGTGATAAACTTTTTAAACTCAAAAGGACTAATGCGCCGAATTTCAGGTTTGTTTCATTTTTAGACTTTTTGAATCTTTTTATTTACGCATACATAAGTCGAAGGCCGTTTTGACTTGCTTGGAACCATTTACGTTTAACACTTTCGCTACCACCATCATTTATGCGACATCTCGATTTTGTTACCTGATTCGGCTTCACAGATATGCGACATATGGCTTTCATCGGTTCTAACTGCTTTCATTGCCGAAAACAGGGAGCTAGACGACGATTTCTCTTAGTTCGCCGATAATTACGGTTTTTTAGCGTTCTAGTAGCATCCGGATGTCTTGTTTTCGGAAGTTAGTAAAATCTACGCCAATGCGTTTTAAACGTAGCACTGTCTTTTTGTGCAAGCGTCTGAATTTAATCATAAAGTAAATATTTCAATTCATAACTTAAGTAGAGCATATCTTTTGTGTTCTTTAGATATGATCTTGTCAAGAATCTACTAAATGTTGAGAACGGAATATCTGTACTTCCACACAGCAATAATTCAGACACACAACATTTTCCTCAAAAACTGGACAAAAGAATTAGATGCCGTGTTTGCGCCACCATGCAACGCCGCACTGCTACTATATACGCCTGCGAAATTTGTAGAACGAATAAAGGACAACCTATTGGGCTGTGTATAGACAAATGTTTCAAAATCTATCATGAGTCTAAATAATTTGTATTATATCCCTAAAGATGTGTTCACTGTTTTCTCTTCATCTTGTTTACTTTCCTAAGTAGATTTCTACTAAAAGCTAATTTTCCGATCTCAAGTACGGTTTCCCGTCTTTGTCTTGGCACTTGATGCCTATGTCAGAGCGTAAAGCCATCTACTATTTTCGTTATAAGGGATGGCTCTTCATACCGACTGATTTCATACATGGGTACTAGGGGGCCATACATTTTGCTTCTGTGAACTTTGTGGCAAATGTGTCAACCACTAATTATACATGGGAGATGTGTGATTATTTTTTTAACTGGCATCTTTACTTTCTTATGTGAGGATCTATGACAGTTTGCTTCTCATGAATTAGTCCAATTCCGTTGACCCTCTCCCCCTGGCTATGTGTTTGTGTGTCATCTTGTAGCGTTCATTGGGCGGCATATAACACTAATGTGTGTGATGGTTTTTTGTCGTTTTACAGTAATTGATCAGACTATATTTTGTCATATACTGCAGAGTTTCAAGAGACCTGTTGAGCTATGCTGTCATCAGTTTAAGAATTGCATTTTTGACAATGGAAGCTAAGATGTGTGGTAGCGAACGTGTTAACCCCCTAATTTGTCTAGTCTTATTGTATCTTCTTTCATGTCCCATTTGTCACAGAACCCGGTTTATTTTTGGCCTTTACAACGACTACTAACTGCGTTACTGGTTATTTTTGTTTATAAAGGAACCGCTGGGACCGTTTGCGTTTTTATCGTACGAGAAAGGCCAATCAAAGAGCGAACAGTGCCGATTGTTCTGTGAGTCATTTTTTGGTTACGTAGACTTTTTCCTAATTGCATTGCCTCTATTCTTCCATTTCCCCTAGACCGATGACTTGGAAAATAATTCAATGGAACAAAAAGCCAAAGGTGAGCGATCAACTACAATGAATGATAGGTGGTTCTACTACCTGCTTTATGTGAACCTCTGATGTGTCTCTTTTTAAACTAATTTCTATTACTTAACTATATGACTGATTTTCTTCATTAGAGCGCATCTTTCGGCTGTTTGATAAGTCGCCTATCTGCATACTCCACGAATACTGCCAAGGTGTACTACATGTGCAGTCAACTTTCAAACCGGTTTTGATTGAAAACATGAAACAACTCTTTCACTATGCCATCGTTGTCAACAATGTGACCTATCCGACTGGCTCAGGAAATAGCAAAAAATTGGCTCGCTCTGAAGCCGGTTAGTTATTACATGAATCCCTAACTTGTATCTCCGATTAAGTGCCTCGCTGTCTTTGTTTTCACACATTTGAATTCCTACTTATTTGCTATTTAGAAATTAGTCACCCCACGGTAGACACATTTTGTTTTCGGCAATTTCTTCCTAAAGATAGACAGCGCGCTTTATCCTGTGTTCTGCAGCACGTTTAGCTTTAATTGAAATGCTGCCGGAATACAAGGCGTTTTGTGAGGAGAAGATGCAGTCAGGGTCGCCGACCACGGAATCGACTGCTACTACATTGTCTGAAGCGGATCTTGACCTTTTTCGAACTGTTGGGGTCACCGACAGACAGGTGTATGACATAGTAATTGCCAGACAGCTTAACTGTGCCGCTCCCTACGCTATATTCGGGGAATACGTCAAGCGTCATTGCATTCCAGAAAGTGATGTCCAATCAAATATGAGCATTCGCGGGAAAAACAATCATATTTATGAAATCAGAGTTGGAGAACATCGTGTGCAAGTGAGTTATTGCATTTCTTTGTCTAGACAATGTGAACTACAATTATTTATAATAATTTTGATGTAAAAAATGGGGATTGTTAGGTATACTTCTCTCAAGACGCAATCAATCTAAAGCTTCTATTCATAAATTCATCCATATGCTTAAGCATAATTTCGGGAATTTTGACTTATGGAAAATCTTGGAGTTCCTCTCGTGTTCCATTTTGCTGTAGTTGCCGATCCTACATTATTTGTGTTTTCAATGACAGCTTCCAGACCAAGCTTTGAGGAATTAATAGGCTTTTTACAAGAATCACTACAGTTTTTGTGTTAGATATATAGCAACCATGGTCCTTGAGCCGTTAAAAACACTTCTGTCCAATCCTTAACATTAAACTGTTTCAGTGATTCGTGGTTAAAGTTCTAAATCGCGAGTTCACGTGTCTTCTAGCCTCCCTGACTGTACACTTTTCGCCCATCCATTGATAAGTTTCAATGAAAAGTTGCGGTTGTGTGTAGTAAGACCGCCGAAATTCATTTACAAGTATGGGGTTGTGAGCAATTTCATTTTACTAGGTACATCAGCAAACATTGGTTAGGGGGGTTATTATATGCAGATTCGCAACTCTGCAACTACGGGAAACTGCAGTGCGTATATTCTCAATAGAAACGAATATATTCTGAGAAATGGAGTCTTTGATAGCCCAAAAAAATACTTGACCATCTCCGGTGGTCACCTTGTTTGTCACTCCATCATATCTATGAAATCTGGGCCCTTGTTATGCAATTCTTTACTTCCTTTTGAGGGGAAGAGACTGCTCTTGCTGAAAATATTTTGCATATTGCAGCAGTTAGTAGTTTCACTGAAAAGTTGTGGCCCTGAATAGCTAAATAGATTTTCATTGTTTCTATTTGCGTCAGGTGCAATGCAAAAATAAACGCTTCGGCCGCAATCACGCAGCACAAGAGATGTTAGCAATATTGCACCCAACATTCAAGACTTGGGCTGATTTCCTTGAACTCTACGGACCGAACACTAAGCCAGATAGGAAGTCGGAAAATGAAGCTATTCTTGATGCACAGACTAGGCACTCCAATTCCGTAAAAACGGGCGTAATTCGCATTCTGAAAGCAAAAATGTTGGAGTTGAGTTATCAGTGGGTGAGTTTCGTTTTCCTTCAATTATCAACGTATCTTCTTCAGGAGGCATGTGAAGAAGGGAAACGAAAAGGCAAATTCAATGTTTCACCGGACCACCTCCCTGTCGTCCACTTCCATCCAGACTCTGCTACTAATGTATATTCTTATCCTCCTCCCGATCCGTCTAATCCTGAGTCAACCTGAGCTCTAGCTCTTTTAAATTTGTACATATACGAATACAGGCATATTAAAGTTGCGTTCTGTTTGAGTAATCTTTTCCCCTATAAGTGAAGCTCATAAATGAAGCGATTTCTTTGTACCACCTTAGGCCACTAAGTCATTGCAATAAAAGAGAACTTTTGAGCACCATAGCGCGCAATGTGTAGGCTATGGACCTCGGTTCTCTTTAGTCAGATATCTTTATGAAAAATATGATATTTTGAGTCACGACGGCAAACATTCCGTTTTACATTGTTAATGGGGGGTAAATTGAGAGTTATTCCGGCTCAATTCCGCATCTTAAAAGTATACATTATCAGAGGTCTCCTTGGTATTTTCAAGGTGTTCGGTTAGGCCCTCGATTTTCATTAAAGACTGTCCCATCTTCCGAGTGAAGAGCATGAGAGCATGTTTAGTATGAATTGGGGGGTGCTGGAGTTTAAAAGGATAATAGGGTTGCGGAGATTTTGACGTCTTAATTCGACCTCAGGGCCCATATACTTTCTCATATCAGACTTGAAGGAGGACTAGCTTATTAACGGTTGATGTGAGAGATCGGCCACAATGTGATGTCATGCGTCATTGCGAGTCGTCTCTCGGTTCGGAATATGTCAATATGTGCCCGTCGATAAGCCCTAAAGAGGGGAGAAAAACATGACGACGAGCGAAAGCTAATTATCAATGGAACCCACACATAAGATAAAATTCGCAAAATCTTGGTTTAATGCCTACGTTGCCTGCTTGAAGACTAGAGCGGAATGCACGCTCAGCCAAACTATTAGATTTAGTAAATAATTAGATTTAATAATCCAAATCTAAATTTTAAGCAAATTTTAGAACTCTTCTTGTTCTTATTACGTCATTTAAGTTGGCTTCGCTAGTTTGGCTCTATAACTAAGTTATTTGGTATAAATACTATACGTTGGTATATACTTTGCCCCTAGGTCGAAACATCGAACAACCCAGATGCGCACCGGTTTTACCGCGAAAGAAGTTACGCCCTTAGTCAGAGCGATCTGCGGAGAGGGATTAGCTAATTCTCGTAATTTTTCGTTTTATTACTCTTTTAAGATTTCAATCTGCTTGTTTCATATGCCGTGCAACTTTTAAACAGGTAGCTATCTCTGAAGACTGTTATTTTAGGAGCGCCAAAGACCACACTGATTTTCTTGAAATAAAACCCGATTGCCTAAGTAAGATGAGTTATTAAACCCGATGTACATAGTTATAGATCAGCTTCCACTGATTAGTTCTGTGAATATCCGCCATCAATTGACTCTGCTTCAGAACCTTGTAGGTAGTCTTTATTACTTGGGTTTTAGCACACGCCCTGCAGTCCCGTAAATATCTTTTCCTCTTAGAACCCACAAAAGCGATTCGACAGTGTATTCCTTTTTTTGGTATTATTGAAGCGGGATCAGGTGCTCTCTCCGATCCCACTTACCTCTCGTAGGCCGAAGCGTAATTTCCTGCAACAAATTAACGGTAACATGTGTGCTGGACAGTCGGCAAAGGAAAATATTTTTCGATCGTAAGCTGGTTGCTTTTACTGATATTATCATTGTTAGTTTTTCGACGGCATGTTCGTATGGCAGTTCCTCTACCTATTTCCTTTATTATTTCATTTCAAGTTTGAAAGTCAGATAAGTATTTGTAAACTAGGAATCCTACTTGGTACCCGCTGTTATAACCGTTAAATCCGTTTTTGAGTCTTATGTTCTGATTGCAATTCGTGTATACTCTCGATTACGCAAAGTGAATATTACGTAAGAAATTGACGGTTGTGTATGTTTTTGGTAGTAATCTCTCGACTGGGTTAAACATCGACTCAAGCCGAGATCACGCGTCGAGTAACCAAACAACTGCTTCTTTATGGGGCACCGCCTCAAATATGGGCGCTTTTGATCGCAGTGCTGGCAGCCGTCGTGCATATCGGCCGCAGCCTCCAAATAAAAGTAAGCATCTAAAGCCTTTTTTAAATTAGCGTGTTTATGGTTTTCAAGTACTCCGAACTAATGTTTATTAGTCAAACTTATTTTCCTCAACATGTTATTGTTGATTTTGGAGTTAATGATAGTCTGTTTCTAACATGCACTTGAAGACGAATCGACGATTATTTATTATGTTTACATCGGCTAAATGAGATGTTAAGATCTTCCCCAATTTTTCTTTAGTAAGCCCGGGTATCTCGCCGGTTGAGCAGGATCTATTGAGGGAAGTCATTCTAACCCTCTCAGGCGCCAGCGGCTCTCTCATTCAATATGATCCTACGCTTGACGCTTTCGTGGTGCGTTTTCTTGCTTTAACCTTATAATTTTGCTCAATTTATGTATTTGAGCATGTAAATATATGTAATCAATCACCTCCCATGCAGTTCACACCCTGCTTTGGTCATCAGCTGGTCATTTACTAACAATGAAATCAGTCTCTTTTCTTCAGCCTTCTCCAAACCTTACACTCTCACCGTCCATACAGACGCATATACTGCGTATTTCGGTATGTGGCTGGCTATATAAACGTTTGAGAGAATTTGTCAGGGGCGCCCGAGAAGATCCTAATGCTGGTAAAGTTATGCTTTCTTTGGCTCTTTCAATTGACGAACATCTAACGGAATACCTTCGATTGCTTACCATGCTTGAAGTGAGTTTTTGCTTTTCTCTAGATGATGTTCCTAGTATTGCAATTAGTAATATAATAATTTAGATAAACATGTTTTTAATCTTCTTTCCTCAAGGCTCGGATGAATAATAATTCGGAGATAGAAAATTTGGATGTCAGCTCGAATCCTCCCAATATCTCTGGACAATTTTCTGCTGCACCTTCGATGGTTTCTGTAGTCGGTGGTAGCCAGTCAGATACTGCTCTGAATAGACAACCTTTAACGTTGGTTCAACTGTCAAATTGGCTAATGGAGCCTAAGAGACGCCTTAAAATACTCACATCTCTAGCTGACGTTTGTGCTCCACTGAAAGGCGGAGCACTTGTATCCAAGGTATTCTCTGAGGCGAATATTTCCGTCTCCCTTGTTTATTCTTTCTCTCTGGTATCCCAAATCGATGGTAGTGACGTTTGTCCATAGTTTCTAATCAAATCATAACCTGATTACGTCGAGTTTTCGGCCAAAAATATGTAAAAAAAGTTCGTAAAAGTAAATATGTTGAACCGTTTTTTCGTATGTGTTGTCAAAATACCTTTTGAATCTTCTGGCTCTCGAAAACGCACTCATTGATTAAATCATTCGTCGCATCCATCGGGATTAACACCAACTAACAAAAAAGCATTTCAGAAATTTTTGTGACTATGGTATTGCTACTCCGCTTTCTTTTTTTTCCTAGGAACTGTTCAAATGGCATGAAAAAAGATTATTAGCTCTTGATTATTGGAAGTTTAATTTATTTTTTTCCCACTTATTTAATTCGCAACTCGATTAATGAAATAGTCTATTTATCATAGTTCTGTAAAACAATAATGGTCACAAACATCATGAAACAGCGAATTATTGTTAATAAAACGTGCCGACATTCTCACCTTATAACTTTATTATTCTTACATGATCCAATTATGTCATGAGGCATGCAAAATTTGCCGCTGTACTGAAATTAAAAAAAACCACTATAATCAGATACTTAACCTATGCATGTAGTAATAGGTTCAGTTTCCTTTTTAGACGGTAACTTCTTTGACCTTTTTGTGGGTATTTCATGTTTTGCACATTTGGTTATTTTTTTGCCCTGTAGGTCTATGAAATGAGCCAACATGGTGGACCTCAAATTCAAGCCATGTTGACTACCATTCTTGTTGCCGTTACACGAACTATCCACGAAATGATTTCATTGTGGATCTACGATGGACGTCTTTCATCTGACACCAATCAGGAATTTTTCGTCACAGTCAACCCCTCCGTTAGCAATGAGAGTTTGTGGACCGACAAATATGGCCTCAGAAAACCTATGATCCCTGTTTTCATCCATGAGAATCAGGCTAGAAAGGTTTGTCTTTTTGCGGAGACTTTGTATGAACTCTTTACACTTGTCATAAAAGGCTATTAATGATTTGAATACATCTGTGTCTAATGAAGTCTTAAAATTTTTTCATCCTGTGAATGTTATGTCTTCTTTAATTTTAGATTTTATTGGTCGGAAAATCTGTTAATTTCCTGATGCATGTCTGTGGCGATTCTCTTGTCTTCAAAGACTTGGAGGCAATTCGTAACACCCGGATAAAACGAAGTAGGTTCCGTCTTATATTGTGATCCTAGTATGGCGATAAACTCAGCTTTTACATTTCATGAATTTGATTTATTTAATGCGAAAACTGACATCTCACTCTAATATAATTTCGTTTTGTAGTTGAGTCTATTTTTGACCAAGTTTTCGACAACTCCTTTGATTTAATGATATCTACCGGCTACACTCACGTCTCTAAACATCTCCTTAAAATCTTATTTGAAAAGTATCACCTCGTGGACCACTTGACGGTAAGCAATTTGAATGGTAACACTCTATTTGCAATCTTAATTACACCATATTAGTTCGACTCTTTTTTATTCCGCACTCCATTTGAGGATTTTATTGTTTAGTGTTATCAGGGACACTTTTTCTTGTGGATAACACCACTAAGGGTTGTGAATACCGTCCCCTTGAACATTGGGACTGATTGTGAAGAGTTCATCAGCCATCGCTTTCCACTTACTGTTCATTATTAATCAACCTTACTCCATCTTTAGATCTTATTCGAATAATTTACCTCAACTTCAGTTGAGTTTTCGCTGTCTATTGACATAACTTCATCATATTGTTTCCTAGTCCTTGATCAACCTTTTTTCTACCAGGCCTGCCGAAAATTCCTCCTATTGGGTCAGGGCGATTTCATTCAACGTTTGATGGACTTGTTGGAGTAAGTTTATGTAATTTCTCTTGCCCCTCACCTGCTTTTGAACGCAAATTTGCGCCGAACCCATCCTCTGAATAAATTTTTGAGAACGCGTTCCACCTTATGTTACTGTCTTAGTGTTTGTTAAAATTGTACATTGGGACGTAATTTATTTTTTTGGTTTTCAAGTAAAGATTCCTTAACACACAAGCCAAGTCCTCTTTGAATTATGCATTCAAACTTGCAATCCTCAACTTATTTCATTTGCATATTAAAGTACCTTTGGGGCAACCTTGAATTTACTACCATAACAAGATGAAGTGTATTTTGTTCTTTAAATGAAGACCGGAACTTGGGTTGCCGGCTGAGTCCATAATGCGCCATCGCCTTAATGAAGTGCTAGAGACAGCAATTCGTGATACTAATGCGCAATATGAAGACTCCGAAATCCTCCAAAGGTTGAACGTTGAAATCCTGGAAACTGCCGATGGTGGGTACGCAGTATTTTAGCTGTTCTATAGTCTGGATTTTCCGTTTTATTTATTCACTAACTTACCAATTGGTCCTCTTGAATTTAACCAGTAGTTGTTTCCTCTTCATTGTATTGTGTAGTTTAATCATTGTGTTGGAAGGCAAGTATTAACTGATATCGAAATTGTAAGTGACGCTTGGTTAAAATGCGAAATATAATCAACTATCCTAGTTTATAGCGACTGTGAAATGATCCTTGAATGTGTTGTAGGGTATGTCATAGGGGAATCATTTAGTAACTTTTGCTACATGAATGTTAATTCCATTCTTTCATCCAACTAGGCCGTTTCTGATAAATACATTAATGATATTATGTGCCCCTGGCTTTTGAAGATAGTACCGGTCAGTACATCATTTCTTCTTACAGTTGCGGGTAAATTTAGTCTTCTCCAAGACCCAGACCCATACGAGATGAGTTTTGATTAAGTAAAATTACCGTTCTTATGATAAGCCTGCTAGTTATTTTCGTTCTGATCATCTATTACTGTACCAATCTCCTTAAAGGCGACAGCGGTTGGGACGTCTTCTCCCTTGGCTACAGAGTTGATGGCCCACTCTCCACCATCTTCACTCCCGACTGCCGTCTCTTTTACCTCAAGGCCTTCAGTTTCCTTTGGCGCCTCAAGCGGATGGAATTCACTCTTTGTGGCCTATGGCGGGATCAGCTGCTTCTGGCGCGCCTCCCACATGGGCTCTCCGAGGACCTTACTCCTCTTCTTCACATTGTTCAACTCCTTGGGGCAGAGTTTAGACACTTTGTCCTTCAATTGCAGTACTACGTAAACTTTGAGGTGCATTTTGATTACACTGCTGTTGTGTGTCTTCATCCTCGAGGCCTTGGTAAAACATGCAGGGTCTGAAGAGTAGGGAGACAGGCGGAAGAACACTTAAAAATTCTATATAATAGATGAGAGATTATAATTGTTCGAATTGGGACTTCCATCGGGCCTTCGGCTTGTATCCAATATCAATTTGGATGACGTTTTTGTAACCACTTAGTTGAAATGCTATCAGGAATTTCATATTCAGCCAGAAGGCAGGAATGTTTGGTATCTGTATCAAAGGATCTATTTCTTTTGCTTTACTCGCACAATGTAGACCGTCGTGTTTATTTCATTTATATTACTGTAGGAAAAGTATTAAAATCGAGCTGTTTTTTTATAATGCATTTTTGCTAGCTATGCACAAAAACACTAATGCCTCATCGAGATTTCTTTTACATAAGCGTTTTATTTGTTCTTCATTTCTTTAGGTCCCATGGATTCGAGGAGGATTATGCCGTAATTTTATGTAGATTGGTAATATGCTAGCATGGTGGATGTTAGGACTGTCCCTTATCTGTTCAGAAATTTCATAATTGCAACTGACTGGATGAGGTCAGTCGAACGGACCCACAAGGCATTTCTGGGCAATGTGATTTCTCGCTGTCTATTGGATCAGAATCGCGGAGACTCGTTACACTAGAGCGGATTTTTGATGTTTATGTGACTTTTTCCAACTCAATCAAGGACTTGGCAAGATTTTGGGCCCAAGTGAATTGGTGATTAGATTCGATTCAGGAACGAGTAGGCTTTTAAATGAATTTAAACTACTACTACTACTACTACATTATGCATTTTAGACAGAGTGTAATAGTCGTGTGACAACGATCCATTCATGAATGCGTCACATTCTTTTAACCTTATCCGTTTACACTCTCCAGATTGGGGGATAAGCTGGTCAGAGCGGAAGTCAGGGAAGTGGGGGACTTGCAACACTTCAGAAAGTCAAGAGATTGCCAGACGCAAAGTATTCGTCGAGGCAACTATCAGTCCGTTAATTGCACGAATTCGTGTTCTCACATCTAGCTATAATGGTTGTTTTAACCCCTTTGTTCTTCTGGTGAGCTAGGTATGTTTGTTTTTTTAAATTCGTGATTTTTTAAGTTGCTCCAATATTTCATCCTTAGGTGCATTTTCATGGATTATCGTGTTATTTTAAATACTTATAACCCTCAAAGGTAAAGGTAGTTCATCGACGTGAGTTGGCAAGGTCTTTTATTGAAACGGGGAATTTGGCAAGGTTTAATATTTTAAAAAAATGTCTTCTTTATTAGATTATGGTCACGAAATTCATGAACATGTTGCAGAACCACACGGATCAGAGTCTTCGACTCCTCGTACAGAATCTCAACTTCAATGTTCATTATGTGGACGGATACGTAGAAAGCTGAGCCATAAAAACTACTTAACTTCCTCAAATTTTCTCATTCCATGTATCATGTTCTATATACTTCCTTCGAGCAGATTATTTTTCATAGGGCTTGACTGTAATGATCCTGCGTGTAATAATTGTTCTTATATGTTATTTCCTCCACCAACACGAGTGAAGCCCGCACATTCTTCATTATGCTTATGGACTTGGGGGGTTGGATATGTCGGGGCGTCTGGTTTCTTCGATGCTGCCTGTCTTGGGGCGTGGTCATCAGTCTTCCCGTTACTGCCAACGATGATCTCGTAGCAAAGTTGTATGCGAGGGATGCATACAAAGGGTTTGATTTTGGTGGCTAATGTTGTATGCATTTGATGTTGTGCTGAAGGTCCGACAAGTTTATTCGCAAATGACGAACGTAATTATGCGTTGTGCGATTTTAATGTTGGCTGAGAAGCTTAAAATTGCCTCCCTCTCAGCAGAAAGTAGCATTTATAGCGGTAGGATAAATTGCTGTATCGTTTGTCTTAGTTAGAACTTTCTGCTGGGGACTAATAAAACCCATCCTACCCTTGTTTGTTTAGACCATTTATTATGCGCCTAATTAAGTTGCGAGGGTGCTGTCGGCTGACTGCGTGCTTGCGGTTGTGCGTTTCGCAATCGTTCAGCTTTTAACTTTATTCTCTGACTTTCCTCGGGGGACACTTCTGGCTTGTTTGAGATTTTCCGTTTTTACCATCTCAACTGGACTTGAAATGCGAATAATGTAACAAATAGGGGGCAACTTCATTCACAATGTTTGTATTCCCGAAACCGTATTTGACATTTGTAACCCACCTCGATTGTCGCTTTACCACCAGCACCCGAAAAGCATTAGTAGCACCTAGAGAGTAGTAGCCGACGCTTTGCTGTTTTATCCGATAATGTCAACACTATTCTCTTAGGTCGAAATTTGGATATATGACTGATCATTTTCAAACCGATATGTATAGTTCTGTTCTCCAGCTTTGTTAAC
This sequence comes from Dipylidium caninum, assembly GCA_017562135.1. Lineage (NCBI taxonomy): Eukaryota > Metazoa > Platyhelminthes > Cestoda > Cyclophyllidea > Dipylidiidae > Dipylidium > Dipylidium caninum. The sequence continues at coordinate 108,333 of QEYB01000050.1, forward strand.
TGCCTATCTTTCGACACTATTTTTTTCTTTTTATTACAGTCTTGCCCTATTTGGATTGATCTGAATATGCTATCAACCCACCCCGGACGAGCAAACATTCTCGCCCCCTTCTGTCGTCATCTTCGATCTATACCGTCTGAGAGACTGAAGAAGTTGATCTCTAAAGAAGGCGAAAGTTTAGGTGGTTCAATTGTTCCGGGTGCCGATCGGCTCAGCTCTTGGTGGCTACCTCAGCCCTACGATTTGACCAAAAAGGTGGTCGGTATGCGTCCCGTAAAGCCCCTCCCACAGCTTCGCATTAGCATGGTTCGCGAGGGTTGCACTAATCGACCATTTTACACCATACAAGTGCGAACTCTTGTCATTACTTTGCTGGCTGGCTTTTTTAACTTGGTGCTCTACTTCCTTAATCTATTACCTTTTGCTTATCCCTTTAGTTGATTATAATTTTGGGAGATATTGGTTCGTTCAGCTTCTAGTCTGCCTAAAAATGCATATTGCTGCGCTGATGCGCCGGCAGGCATTTATGGGTCCCCCAATTCCCGACGTAGTTTGAATTATTGTATTATATACCATGTATTATTTATGATTTCTGTGAAATTTGAAAGAGGCATAGCTCATACTCTACAGTTTTTCTTTAAAATTGTTTTTGAAGAGAGGTTTTAAATCACAGTTCTATCCATCAGATTTTATTATCTTTAGTGACATTGATTCATACTTGTTGAATTTAATTACTAAGCTGGTTAATCTGGGGTGATTTTCTGCGTTTTCAAGGTCTAAGAAATGCAAAACATCTGTAATGTCAACTCTGTGTTTCAGTCTTGACCGTTGAGTAACTCCTCTATGGCACACATATTCGTTGATGTTGAGATTATAGTTATCTTGAGGGGTTCATGTTAATTGAAGGCAACACTTTCGGAACACATTGGTTCATGTATTGATTATTCATTTTTGCTTCACATTTTCCTTATCTGTATGTTTTCGGTAAACAGGTAAAGTCAAGTCAGGCCCATGGGAAGGATCAGGGTATAGAACAAGTTGGGTGTTGGGATCCCTTTCCTAATCGCGATCATGGGGAGCAACTAGTTGGTCTGAACGTGGAACGTATCCTCTATTGGATAAGTCAAGGTGCTCAACCCACAGAACGCGTCGCTGAACTTCTTGGACTCGCAGGCATTCTCCCCATCCATCCACATTCGTTATTGGTTGCTCACAGGACTAGGCTGGCGGTAAAAAAGCTGGCGGAAGCTGCGAAACCTATTCAAAAGGAAACATCGACAAGCGCGGAGGATGAGACAGAACAGGATATGGGTGATGCAAAGGAGGGAGATCAAGCTGAATTCAGAGCTGACTCTGTTTGGCGAAAGAAAAATTCTGGCGAGCACTGGTGGCGACATGGCTTGATATAATAATCATGGTGAATTCGTGTACATAGCTTTTTCGGAATTTGTCAACAAGAGGTGCGACTTAGCCCTGAGTTCCCTCAATGGCAGATTACAAAACGTCTTAAAATAGAAGCATAGAATTTTGTTACCAGTATTTTATGATGTACCTGTGCAGAACTAAAAGATTTTGTGCCTACCGTTTTCTACTACTTTAATGTACGTTTTATTGACGATACTGTGAAGGAAATGGCGCATATTAGTTTTGATTTATTTATTCTCTCATCGAATCTGTTTGTAATCTGTGGTGTTACTCTAAGTGGACCAATTTTTTGAACTATTTCAAGTCAAGTCTGCGAGAATTCTTTGTGAGAGGGCTTTATTGGGCGGTCGTTACCACAAACGGCCGGTTTTATTTGAAAGCCATTTTGTATTTAAATGATAGTTGCTAATTGAGCACGCAAGAAAGTGGGTCATTAACGTCAAATAGTCCTAGTCCGGGCGAGGTTTTGGCCGTTACAATTACTGGTTGGGTAACGGGATTAGCGTGGCATCCGTCATTGCAAGACCGAAGAGAGAGAAACCAGACTTTTCGAAAAAGTGTTTGGGTGAAATGCGTCTTTATATTTTCAAACGACTTTTCTCTGTTGTACCGTACTTGTTTATATCCGCAACAAATGATCTGTTTTCGGTGCCCGCGGAGGGCAATCAGCCTCTTTGAACGACGACGACGTGTTGCAGTACATCAGTCAGGTAGCCGTGGTAGAAGTGGAGTAGAGGTACCGGAATTTTAACTTGCAGGAAAACCCATTTCGAAGATCTAGGTGGTAAACAAACCACCACCAGTCCATATATTTTGCAGTGTCGATTTTGCGTTGCGGATTTTCCTCCACCCATTTCGCTTTAAATTACTTGAAATATGTGTAACCAGGGGTCAGTCAGGCGGATCTGAGTCTGATGATTCGGTTATCCTTTCACGTTTTCTCAGAAGTATGAAAGTTAAAGAATCCACAAAGAAGTTATTCTAGACGTATCGAGGCATTTTTTTGGTCTGGCTTCAAAAATATGTTTCTAATTAACTTACACAAGCACTGCAAGTGTGACCGCATTCGGGCCTCACCTCCTCAACCTTTCCGCCGGAAATTTAGGAGCAGTGGCAAGATCTAACACTTATAAGTCTGCCTCCATGGAATGACTACGCCTGCCGGGGCGATTTGTCGTGACAACTAGGTAATTGGGAGGTCTGGGTCAAAGTAATCACAAAATGTTTACAATAAGCAATGAACTCCATTTGATCATTTCTTAGATGATCTTGAATATTTCATAAGGCATTATCAGAAGTTACTTTTCTTGGTTGAAAGAACATTTTTGGAGGTGAGACAAACAGGATCCTCTACGTGGTGGGTTGGAATGTTTGCTCGCCTGAAACGCATATAACCAATGTTTTACCATATTTACGTCTGTTTCCCAACAAGAGAAGTAAGTTAATAGTGTAAAGTCTATATATTTGAAAAGAAATATGCTATAATCAGTAAGATAGACTAGAGGGGAGAAAGGAGGGACGGTTTTAAACCGAGTGGGAAGGAAGCACTAGGTAGGAAGGTAGGTGGACCCTTGTAGAAGCGCATATGTGGTTTCAGACATTAGGTTTTTTTCTAAAAAGAAAAATAAGCCATCTAAGGGTTAATTTCTTAACAAATTTAACGTTACGTAAGTGGAATGTCGGATCCTAGGCCAGATTTATAGTTGAAGTAACAAAAATCGGTTCAATTTAAACCGAGCAAATGTGATGCGCATCGCACCTTACCTCCCTATGGCCTTAATTTTGACTCTTGCGCATAAATGACCCTTTTGCGGAGAGAAGGGAAACTACAAAGATCTATTTTGTTTGCCCCACCATAAAACCGACATGGTAAGGCCATTTTCGGCCTGAAATAGTCATAAAAGTAAAAGCTTCTAGAGGCAGATCGCTGGATTTCACATTCGTGAAATATCACCTTATCGAGTTTTTCAGTGAGCCGCCTCGGGCCATATTTTTGTCCATTAAGTTGAAACTACGACAACATTAGCTCAGAATGTTAAGTCTTTTCCTAATTAGTTTGTTGCACGTAAAAAGGCGAGGAGCGACATTTCGGTCATGGTGTTTAAATGCTACTTCCACCAAGAAGTAAAGGATTTCTTGATTGCAAAAACAGAATCTTATCTTACATAGACTGCCTCAATATAATCCGGCTTGACGGTGACGGCGATTGTTGTTGTCGCCTGTCCGTGCTCGTTGGTTCTTGTGCATGTGTACGTACCTGAATGGGACTCCAGTAGCTGGCCACGAGGGATGCTAAAAGCAAGAAAGTGGTCCTCTAAACTCATTCTATCTTTGTTAGCATTGTTTTCCCCACACGGTCATCTGGGAAGGGTTTTAAGCAGAAAGGTTGGACGCAGATCTACCCATTTTAATACTGACAGGACAAGAAAGAGGCTCATCACGATGATAAATACAGTCTAATGAGTGGACTAGGAAGAGTGAGGTTGAGGGTAGGAAAGTTATTCATAAACTTCATTTTAAATCTCTCAAGTGAAAGTTTGACCCACATGAAGACGTTGGTTCTCTCGTGCTGGGAGTAACTGCCGAGAGAGAAGGGATCTTTGCCTTCAGGTGGCGCCTCGCCACTGGGCTTGAAAGACCATTCGACTTCAACCTCCGGAGAGGCAGATCGGTCCGTACACTGCAGCATCAACTCATCATTCACCGTAAATGTCTGCTGATCTTTGGTTGATAATGCAGGACCAGCTGAAATAGAAGTGAGTGGCAAATGGGCTCATTTTTGTTCTTTCAAAGAGGTTTTTAGTCCATAAACGTCATGGTAAAGACTTTGAATGTTGACGACAACATACCAATACGACGCAGCTCAAGGACACGGGTCTTGATAGCGTGGTAGTCATAGTCCTGCAGGTTATGACTGACACGACAGCGATAATGACCCTCATCTTGGTATTCTGTTGAATCGGCAACGAAGAAGAGATTGTCGGAAGGTGGCATTATTATTTCCCAGTCATCGAACTCTGCGTCATACTAAAAACACAACTTGAATGTTAGGGCTTTTCCCTTAATGAAGTCATCGATGAAAGAGTTTGCTGACCTTTTCCCACACGGATTGAATTTCACCGCCAGAGAAATCGGGCTTACATGACACGAGATAATCACTACCGGCGTCATAAATGTCTCGGGCAGGTTCGCTTGTCAACTCTTGGTAGTCCGGTTTTTCGCGTACAATTCGAATGGATTTCAACTCGGGGGTTCCTAGAAAACACAACACATTTCATTTGCTTGTTGCCAGGTTCTTATTCAAGTGAGTTTCGGCACTGGTATTCCGTGTTACTTCCATTTAGCTGGCATTATGACTGTCATTTTATTGAAAGTTCGGTATTTCCGAATCTGACTGCACCGCATTAAAACCATGTTGATCGCATTAACAACTCACGGTGGACGTTGACAGCAAAACCTCTTGACACAACGAAGTAGGTTTCGTTATACTGAGCGACGCAACGAAGCTGGTAGGAGATAGAAAGTTGGCCAGTTCCAGAAATAAGTAGTCCGTCTAGGACAAGATCTTTGTCGTCCACTCCGTCAACTTTAGCGGCCAGCTCGCCGGACTTGATGTTCTCATCCCAGCCCCCTTCCGGACGTTTGATTTCCCATTTGTAGGCCAGTGGGTCTACTTGACTACCATCTAGTTCGTCTATACAAAGTAAATGTTAAGTAGGATTATTAGTGAGACCCTTTTATGCGACGGCATTGCAGTAACTGCGACGTGGAGAGTTCCTGGCCCGAAAAAGAACGGTCTCTTCTTACCTTCAACGTAGCACGATAGCGTAGCTTTGGAGTTCTCGAGAGCATACACCCCTGTGCGTGAGTTTTCGTCAAACACTTGCACTCGAATACGTTCCTTCACACCTGAAAACAGTAGAAAGTTTTCTTTTCAAATCTATTTTCTCAATGAATTTCTGGCCTCCTCCCTGAGTAAACATTCAGAGGCTTTCATTTTCCACCACTGCTGACAAAAAATACATTGTCTCGTCTAATATTGTCCAAATCCTTGTTATCCATCCCGATCCGTTAGAGGGAACACTTGTCGGCTCTTCGTTCCATGACTTCGAAGTGGGCACTGGGCTAACAATTTACCTCTTGTCAGATGAATGCGGTTGTTGAAATCGCGGAATTTGACTACAACTGCGTCGGTGATCTACACCCAGGCTACTAGACAGCTTAAGATGACATCTCGCTTATAAACCTTATCAATAGATTTGGATAAAACCTCCTCTTTGACGCCTAAGTTGATGACGTCGTTGAAGGGGTTATTCTATCAGCTGTACCCCTTCTAATCTAAACATGTGACATTGAATTAATGTGGCAGTTAGGAGGGAAGGTGAAGGAAGCGGACGGAAGACTTACGGTTAATGAAAACTGTCCGGTTAGCGAGGGTTTTATCGCCATCCAAAGCATGGCATTGAAACTCGGCGAGGTCGTCTCGGAAGTCGTAGTGATCTGAGGAGATGCGAATGGTGTCCTCGTCAACTTCACTGATGAGTAGAGTCTCCAGTTCGCCGGGATCCACGCGGTACAGTTCGGCCGGAATTGGCACATCGCCCGGGATCTCCGGACGTCGGTAATACCACGCCAATTGTGGAATCGGTCTTCCCGAATCCGACAAACGTCGACTAAAGCCCTCCGGAAACTCGGCCACACAATCCAACTACAATTTTTTGTGCAATCGAAGACATTAAATTAGTATGTGATAAACTATTCATAGTAAAATATCGAGGGAATTAAACGCCTATTCCCTGTATGTCTCGCACTCCCACTTCCGTGGATTTAGACCACACAAAGCAGCTCTGGGTGTGGCATCAAGGTATGCAGGAAGTAGAGATGGCTAAATAAACACAAATCGAGTCAACTTACCTCAAGTGGGAGATGAGGACGAGCCATTAAAATGTCGCTCTCCTTGTTAGGGTAAATGATGCTGGAACCTGACTTGATCTTCAACGTGAATCCATAGTCTATAAATGGAGAAGAAATTTCAGGTGGAGGAGAATCTTGAGAGAAACTGCCACGCCACATGACACTCACCTTTTTCTTCACCCGTGACACCTGGCCCATCAGTTACACTAGGCCTTTCCTCAGTCGGAGACTGAAATCTGAACCAGGGCGACTCGTAGTACTGTGGACCCTCAGCACCCTCGCGTTCCACACCGACACGACAGCGACCAGTCACACCTTCCGTCATCGCGGACGGCTGCAAGACGAAAAATTTGAGACTGCCGTCTGCCTTCTGTTCTGTGCCCTTCGAAATCATCGATGGTGCCACCGGGTAGCCGTTGCGGTCAATGAACATCCACGAATAACCGGCCACTTTGGGTTCTGCCCCCGAGGAGTCTAAATAAAATGGGCGATCAATTGAGTACTAAGCGATGGCCTAATCAGGAGGATGGAAAGTGCTATTCCAGACGTAAAAATGGCCAGAAACTCATATGTCACTAGTTATAAAGGTACTTGAAGCTACACGGTTTGATAAAAATGAGTAAATCGTAGTTTTCTCTTGCCAAATATCGAAGAAAAGCAAAAGATCATCCATCTGTATACTCTGTGCAGTGCTTTAGACGATGGCTTAAGTGTCAATGAGCAAGCCATTACTTTAAGAGTTAAATTTAGCCGATTGTGACGAAAAACTTACCTCTCACTACTGCCCTGATTTCTGCGTTTTCGCCGGCATTCACAACGACGTTACCGTTTTCATCCAACCCCTCGAGCGTCACGACAACGTCTTTAGCAGTCACTGAAAAAGCGAAAAATTGGGAGTTGAATTTGGTAATGCTGATAAGAGACCGTGCGACAACCCCCATATGCACATTTAATCTATTTTTAAAGGGAAGAGCAGCGCAAGTACAAATGAATATTGCCTCTAAATTGGTTTCCGGTCTCCTCCCAACCCCGGGAGATGAAACAAATCCTACGTCCCTTAACCCCGTCGTAACCGAAAGATTCTCATACGTAGACACAAATTCGAATATGTCTGGGGAAAGTGAAACTCACAATCCATTGCAGATTCATCTGCCCACGCATCACCCTCGGCAAGGAGCGGTATGGGATCGGACTTGTAGCGTTTGCGTTGAACAATGGCGGCCTCACCTTCACCCTTCTTTACTTCAACCAGAGCGGTCATTCGAATTAGTGTCCGTTGACCGCCTGTCTGAGGATTAGTCACGGTGAGTTTGCCCGAAGTCCCATCCATCTTGATGGACTCGGCCAAGTCTCCACTGTGAGTTGGAAGAGCGTCAGGACTCACCACCTCCCAACCGTAACCCACCATTGCGGGCTCCGTGTCTTTTGTCAGCACTTCTCCTGTGGCTGTGTCTAAAGGGAAGACACTCCTTATCTGCAGGCATTCCCCATACTTAGTGGCCAAATTGGGAAAACTCTCCCAAGTCCTGTAATTTTACTTGAAAGCCCTCCAATTATTAAGCTTTCAGAAGGTCAGTCCGTGAGATAGCAAGAACAGGTGAAGGTTGGAACTCATGTGGAATAGCTGCCAGCATAAGGACGAATGTAGTGGTCTAGAAACTACGAAACGAGCCTATTTATTTAGTCAGCGGTTGTCTGTAAGTGAGAGAGATGGATTGTAACATGCACTCGATACTTTTATTTGTAATTATTAGAGGTGCTTTTCCCACTAATTTCATCAATGCTTTCGTGTTTATATCCCATTTTCGTTTCATTTTTCGACGAGACCAGACGTAAACAGAACACGATTTACAGCTCCTTTTCTTATACTAGTCAACATTGAGTCAACAAGCTTCAAGAAAAGTTAATGTGCCATTCGGAAGTGGAACCACTAACAATAAAAAGTGCTCGATGTTTTGGTTCCAAGACAATTCGTTCTGGAAATCTGATTTGGAGCGTCAAGGAGCCTCGGCACACAACTATTCGTGAAATTGGGTCCCAACTAAATTGCAGCTAACCAAACGTCTACGGCTGTGTTGAAATATCTGTGCACAGTAAATACAGGAGGAAAACTTTGGACTCGTGTGTGCCTGCAGCACGAATGCATGTTCAAGCGACCGCAAGAACAAGTGCGCATCTTCGTTGTTTCCTTCGCAATACACGATTGCCACCGCTTATTGCACCAAATCATCACTTGTGATGATCGGGGAGGATCAAGCAAATGGGGAGATGAAAAATACTCCTCCCGAGACACACACCTAAGCCGAAATTTCATCGAAAAGGAATTAAGGTCGGCAAATGGTGGAATACCCAAGCAGTGGCCACCCTTTCCTTTCTCTAAAACAACCAGGCGGAGCATAACAGCGGCGGAGTCCCATTGTCGAGCATGAAATTGGTGTCAAGTATGGGAGGAAACTCATACAAGAACAAACAATCGTCAGTGCTCAATTGCCATAGTGCAGTGCTGCTGCAGGATGAAAGCGCATGACAAACATGAGGAAGCTCCACTTACTGTTAGCACATTAAAAAAACTTCCTCTACGATATGACATTTCCATCACATCCTCCGTTTTCACTTAGTATTTCACCGGCCGACTGATTATTGCCTTTTCATAATTACGATTTGTTTTTAAGGGGAAAATTCAACACCCGAAAAATGGGCATCACAAAAAAAACAATAAATCGAACATAAACTCTAAAGAAACTTTTTTTATGAAGGCATATATGACTTGCCCAATTGTTGGGGGAAAGTCGTAGACACAAATGCATTCTAATCCGATTAAATATATTAAATAATGTAAAAAACTGAGTTTTTTGTTCTTTGTCCACATTCAACGCTCGTTTCATAGTTTGCGACATAATGAATGGCGTATTATTTAACTTACCAGTGGCGACAACAGTTATTGCGCCTTCATCATTGGCGGGAACAACGAATTGGCCTTTGTCATTTAGTCCGGTAATTTTCAGCGAAACGTCTTTATCAGAGGCTGAAATGAGGGAGAATATGAGGTAGCATTCATCAACCATTTTTCTTGGAGGAGATAGAAATTGCGACGAAGGGATATGAACACGCGCCAGAGGCCTCAAAGCAGTGGGGAATCTACCTTCATCGAAGGGAATTTGCTTGGGTCGTTCCACTCCTTCAGGTAGGACAAAGCCGCTATCAGGGAGGAGGAAGAAGAAGGGTGAAGTGTAGCGCCACTTTCGGCCCTCCTCGGGTTTATCGTATATCGCGACAGCACGACCGCGCACGGATTGTGGGAGGCGGACATCGTAGGCGTTGTATCCGCCCTCAGGAGTCAGTTCTTCCCCACCAGCCGCGAATTCGGCCAAACTTATTGGTCTGGTTCCACTCACATCTGTCCACTCCCAACCGATCTTCAAGTCCTTCGCCGGTACCAATTCACCGGTTTTAGCGTCTTTAAGCGTTATACAAGAAGATTAGAAGCGAAAGTGTCAGAGCGTGAGGATTTCAGCGCGCTGTGTTTTTCATTACCTGTTACAGTGGCTATCATTTCAATGTCTTCTCCCGGTCCAATGAGGAAGTCTTCATCCCCCCCGACATTGGTAGCACTAACCGTGATTTCTGTAATATTAAGTAGTTATCGCGTCACTTTTGTTTAAAATACCACACAACAATTGTATTTTACAGAAGCTTACCAGGTTTATCAGAAATCCCAGGTGCTCCGGCGCCCTCTCCATTGGGGTGAATAATGAATGTGTCGGAACGATAACGTTGCAATCCGGCCAAGCCAACTGGTCTTTTCACTCCAGCAATGCACCAGCCATAAATGGGTTCTGAGGCCCCATTTTCGTCGACAGTATACGTAATCTTCTTCAGGGTCAAAGTGTTTCCTTCGATTCTAAGTGATTCCACGTGTTGTGGAAGCAGCTCTTGACCTTCCGCATTTACCAATCGCCAGCCGTAGAATACCGACTTCTCCGGAAGGGGAATCTTCGATTTTGAGTCTGCCAGATTGTGGAAAGTGCGCGTTTAAGTCGGCAAATACTCGATCAACCCTGTCCGATTTATGAACTCACTCATGGCAGTGCATGTTAGCGTTGCGTCGTCACCGCTGCGCACGATCTTGCCTCCATCAGGATTCAAATCCGAGACCACTACAGTGACAGCGCCGTCTTTCTCTAGAAATGCAGAAAGGACATAATCACACACACACACATCATGTTGGCATCTGATCTCCAGTCGAATTACGTACCGTAGCGATCAGGGATATCGGCGACGGTGACAATGCTGGACGGGACCCTCTTGCCACCGATTGAGATGGGGAAGTAGGCAGAGCGGTAGTGCTGACCATCCAAACTAACAGTACAACGACCATGAAGAGACTTCCCAACGGTTGAGATGAGTCCCTCCAAACGCAGTCGACTGGCCGCGCCGGCCGCTGGTGCGTCAACGTCCTGAGTTGTCTGGGTCATGGTCACCTGGCCGGAAGCCACTTGGCTGAAGCTCAACTAAATGCCGAATAAGTGCAGCGGTAAGACGAGACAGGGGACATTCCCCACTACAATTAGTTGGCGACCCTTTTTTTAGGTAGCACCAATATAGTTTACCTCCTCTCCAGTGTTCTTGTCGCGTAGCTCCCAACCGAAGCGTGGCGAAATCCGGTCACTTGGGCTGCCTACCTTCAATTGTTGTTGTGTCTTCGTGTCTAAGATTAAATGAATAAGAATGTGACCTTAACCAGGTATACTCGTCTATGCAAAGTAAGAAGGGATTGTGTGAGGACCAGAATTGTCCAAGCGAAACGACGCGGTATGATGATCTCTGCTAGTTCCTCCTCAATAAAATAAAAATGAAATATCGGACATTGTAGACCAGCTCAGTCTGGAAAAGATTAACTCACCGTGAGCCACACAGGTCAGAGTCGCGTCAGCGCCTACATTGCCCTCGAATTCTCCGTCCCGGTTGAGCTCGTGAATTTTCACAACAACCGCGTCCTTTGGCTCTACAACCGAAACCACGTGTATTTCGTTAATTGTTTTATGCAATGCATCGGTTTGCCTCTTCAAATAAACGGTTAAAAGGGTTTAATAGATGAATGTTAGGTTGTGAGCACGATCGTACCCGCTCCAGGAAGCCACGTGTCAGGAAGACCCGTCTCCTTTTCCTCATCAGGCTCCTCAAACTCATCTGGATCAATCACTGGTTTCGGGAGTATGTGGATGGGAAAAACGTCAGACGTCACCACTGGCATTTCGGGTGCCTCGCGATCTTCAGCGGCGACAATACACTGGCCACGCAGGCCCCCAGAGTACTTGCCAGTCTTACGAAGCCCAGTTAATATCAGCTTGGATCCAAGAATTTCTATACTGTCAGCCAGACGGGATAACTCGAATGGCTGGTTGTCTGGACCGGTGGCCAAAATCCAACCCACCGAAATGCCTCCATCAATGGGAGCGCCCATCCACTTGTCTGAAGCAAGCCAAAACAATGCGTCGTTATGAGGTGGATATTCGGTAAAGTTAATTCTTCTTCAACTTTTTAAGCATACCAATCACAACGCAGTCCAGTGTTCTGTTGCTTCCCTCGACATCCGTAAGAGTTCCTGAAGGTGAGATTCCGTGTACCTCAACCTTTAAGTTTGATATATCTGCAATGGAAAACAAAATTTCCTCAAATAGACACTTTTTCTAACCTTTTACCCTTCGCTCAAATCGTTGTCCGTGCGAGAACTTACCGACTTTTTGAGCCGGTGGCACGGTTACACCGTCTTTCGGAGAGACTTGAAATTTGACAACTGGTGACGCATAGAATGGCGCCTTTTTCTTTTCCCCTTCCTTTGAGACGTCTTTCGATGGCAGACTGGCAAGGCAACGAACCCTCGCAAAGTTGCTTGATTCCTTTAACTTAACAAGTTGTAGCTCTCCATCCACAGCGCGCACCCGTTCGGCCAGTCTGTTTGTGGCCAGTGGCAGGTCATCCACTGTTCGAATGTCCCAAGTAAACTGTGCACTTCTCATGGGTAGCCCAGTTGACATGTCTAAAACCCCGAGGAGGTAGGATTTGATATGGCATAAAACTTCAGACCGGATTACTGTTGAGTTAATGGCCAAATAGGCAAAAACTCACTGATGGCAGAGCACTTGAGTGTCCTGTTATCTCCGACCTGTGCCACCACCACATTATCTTTGTCGGTGCCCTGTACACGAATTGAAACTTCGGGATCTGTATGGGAAAAAGCCACCGCAATTAGTGAACTGTTGCTGAAAACCATCAGTTAAACTCGAGACACATTCACGTCTTAGAATGATGCTGACAAATGCGTGTAAAATTATCCTTGGATATGCGGCCTTAATAAAATCCTCCCTCTAGCCTTACTTCTGGGTAGAACGAAGTGTTTCCCATTGTTTCTGCTTGTCAAAATTCGGCCAGAGTCCCTCACCTGTAATAATGTACCCATCAAGACTCGTGGGCTCATAAGCGTCGCCTGAGGTGAAGAAGGGAGAGGAATAGACTCTGGACACTGGGGCCCCTCCATCTTCGGGTTGTTGGGTGGTAGTGACAGTACAACGCGCCCGTGTCCACTTAGTCAAGCCACTGAGCCCGTAGAGCTGAAGCATACTGACTTGCGAGTTGTTGGGGTCGACGGTTTGTGTTACCTTTGCAGCAACATCTCCCGCAACAGTGTCCAGTGGTCTCAGTTGACCGTTGATCTCGAATTCCCATCCGTATTGGGCATCTTCAGGCGAAATAGCTCTCCCGTCTGCGTGTCTACGGAATATATATAAATGAGGTAAATCTTCCGAATTTCGAAAGAATTTCGAGTTGATTTAAAATTAAATAGCTCTGTCAACGCTTTTAAAACGTGAGCGGAAAAGTTGTGATCGGATTTGTGCTTTTTAGTGGGCACCGAGACTATTCAAGTAGGCCTGAAAAGTAGTCTTTTTGGTAAATTCACGTGCAGAAAAGACAATGTAACCATCCATGAGGTTAATAAATCAAGTAGGCCTATCAATTTAAATTCTACTTGTTGAATGTCATAGAATTACTTACTTGTAGCGGAACAGTAGAATGTGCTATCGCCGCCTTGCTTCCCTGTGAATTCGTTGTCAGCGATGTCTCCGGACACAGTAACGGCTACTTTTTCCTCTTCTAAGAAATAAAAGCATTTGGTAAACTCGGAGGCGATTATCGAGGCGTCGAAGCGCTTATGAATGTGACGATCAGGTCTGTTGTCCTTTCATAGTGCATCTACATTTCTCAATGTGACACTTACATCCCCACACCGTATGCCTTGGCTCTTCTGGGCCAATTTTGGGATTTTTTTTTGTATCCAAACTACTGGCTAGTGAGCGCTCAATTGTCAAAATAGTATCACCCGACAGAAACTTTCGTATACACTAAGTAAGTCGATTTGATCACCAAGTGGATTCCATAGGGGAAGGAGGCTGTTTCTCTGTCAGGACTCAGTGGCAGAGAACCAAAGTAACGCCAACAAAATAGTCCATACTAAAAAAAATTACAACATAGGGACACTTGTCTTCGTAATCGGTGGACGATAAGAAGTTCATATCCGTAGACCACTGCGTAAAGCAAGGAGTTTCTAAGTGCTTAAACACTAAAAAGGGTTGAGTATTTCAAATACTAAGTTCTACAGGTAGAGAGACGCCAAGGTGTCATCGTACCCTTTATTTCAACGAGATCTCGTCGTTTAACTTTTATCTCGAAAGGCACTGAGGAGTAGAGCCGCCTCCTTCTATTGCTGAAAATGATGCACTGGCCATGTGTAGTGATACTTTCTGGGGTTGGTCTGAGATGGGTTAGGGTGATCTGAGGCCCGATCTTCTCCACAGACATTGCCAGACGATCTGCAGGCACCGCACGACCGAGAGAGTCGATAAATCTCCACGACTGCACTCCCTCCACATCATCCACATTGGCTTCGATGTCTACAGTGAAGAGGAAAACATACGTACTGCCGAATTAAATTATTCAACGAGATATCTGCTGATGTTTAAAAAATCCTCAAACACTTTTACTTTGTAGCGAGTTAAATGGGTGAGGTCACGGGAGGGGAATCGTCGACAAGAGCCTCACCTTTAGCCCTGCACTTGAGCGTCACCACGTCACCGGGTTCGGCGATGAGATTTCCATTCTCGTCAAGACCGTCCACATCGACGATGACAAATTCCCCTTGCACTGAAAAATAATGAAGGCCGGCTTATAACCTGTCCTAATGTTTGAATTCTCGGCACAATTGTGGCCTTTACGTGGCTGAGGAATGCAAGTGAGCTTTAACTCTTCCTCTAGTCCGCCCATCATTTGAACGTGAGGCAGTGTGGACTTTTAAGCTTTGGAGCTAATTCTTCAATGTGCATTCAGGTTGAGATATATGGAAACCGTCTTCCAACTATTTTAACCTCAGGCTCCACAATAATCGAGTGACTTACAATCTTCAGGTACTTTCGGCAAAACAGGCTCCTCAGTATCACGAATGACCACGTGGAAGTACTTCGATGGGAAGCGAAGCTCCTCCTCCTCTCCGTCCTCCTTAAGTACTTTCACCTTTGCCAGACAGCGTCCACCGACAGCATGATAGCCCTGGCGGTCTTTGTAGGCTCGTAGTCCCCTCATTTGCAGAGTTCCGTCAGTTTTGGTTATGACTTCTTTGGCAAGAACGCTGGGCGAAAGGAACTCAGCATGTTCGTCAACGAACTGCCAAGAGTAGCCGAGCACCTCAGCATTCGGGACTTGGGCTGTAGGAGAATCGCCTTTCACTTACTGACTTTCGATGTTGTTGGAAAGTAGGCGCCGCTTAAAAACCCTCACCTCACCAAAGACAATGACTTGACGTGTTATTCAAAAAGGCTATAATCTATTAAGATGATGTTTGTTGACTTTATACGTTAAGGCCTTGGCATGAAGATATTAAAGAAAAGTTACATGACATACGTTCAGCATGACACATCAAGGATGCATCCTGTCCCACCATCCCGTTGAAGTTTCCAAGGCTATTCAGCTCCGTTACCCACACCTTGACGCGATTATCACCAACTGAAAGTGAATATAGTTTTAGACAGAAACCCTTAAGAGGACTCACTGCAAGGTAAAGTGAAATTTCGAGGATTTTATCGCAGAATAGTTGTTTATTGTCCAAAATGTTAGGCTGGAAACCATGAAACAGTCATTTTGTTTAGTTTGTGTTCAGCTGAGACTGGGAGATATATATTTTAATGTGCACTCGAGATTTTTAGTTGTAAATTTTGAAGACATTCTTCTTACTCATTTCGTCAAGGCATTCCATGTTTTAACGCCATTTTTATTTTGCTTCGAAAGCAGATTGCAGCAAAACGCGATTTCCATTTGCTTTCTTTGTACTAGCTCAAATTGAGTAAACAAGCTTCGAGAAAAGTTAATGTGCCATTCGGAAGTGGAACCAATAACAATAAAAAGTGCTCAATGTTGGTTTCAAGACTTCCGTTCCGGAAATCCGATCATCGTTAAGGAGCCTCGCCTCGAAGGAGACCATCGGCCCATGTTGGCAACGGGAAGAAATCAAGCACGACAATTGTGGAATCCCATCTACACACACACTATTCGTGAACTCGGGTCTTGACTAAATTGCAGCTAACCAAACGTCCACGGCTGGGTTGAAATATCTGTGCACAGTAAATACAGGAGGAAAACTTTGGACTCGTGTGTGCCTGCAGCACGAATGCATGTTCAAGCGACCGCAAGAACAAGTGAGCATCTTCGTTGTTTCCTTCGCAATACACAATTGCCACCGCTTATTGCACCAAATCATCACTTGTGATGATCGGGGAGGATCAAGCAAATGGGGAGATGAAAAATACTCCTCCCGAGACACACACCTAAGCCGAAATTTCATCGAAAAGGAATTAAGGTCGGCAAATGGTGGAATACCCAAGCAGTGGCCACTCCTTATTCCTTTCTCTGATACAACCGGGCGGAAGCGTAACAGCGGCGGAATCCCATTGTCGAGCATGAAATTGGTGACAAGTATGGGAGGAAACTCATGAAGAACAACAACCATCAGTGCTCAATTGCCATAGTGCAATGCTGCTGCATGATGAAAACGCATGGCGACCACTTAAAACTTCACTTGCCGTTGAAAAATTAAATGACTTCTTTGCAGAACGAGATTTTACCACATCCCCGATATTCAACACTCGACTGATCACTTCCTTTTAAGCAATTACCCAATATTTTTGAAGGCAAATCCAATACCCTAAGTTGTATTATAAATGACTTTGGATCGCTCATTAACATTAAAAATAAGTATTTTTGCAAAAGCAGAAAGTCGTAAGTTATCACGACTGAATATACGAAATAACTTGAGAAATTGAGCTAGTTGCTTTTGGCTTGGACAGGAAGCCCGTTTCATAGTTTCCAAAATAATATTAATTTCGATTGCTCCCGAGGTGACACTTTCCCCCTTTGTCCAAAATACACACATGGTACTCTGTCATTTGGGAAGTAAGTTTTCCGATAACATAAAAGTTAACTTACCAGTGGCGTCGTTTATAAGACGGGGATGCTTCTCCACATCCGATGGTTCGAAAGTGGGTGGAACAGCGAATTTAAAGAAAAGACGAGGGGAAGTGTTCTTTAGTTTTGGTGTCCACGACGACACATCTTCCCTTCAACATTCCATAATTCGGTTTTATTTCCCTTATGGTTATCCCGTTATTCTCGAAACTAACTTCGCCAGATGCAATTTGTCCCACATCAACCATTCGACCATCAGTGCTGCGCACTTCCCACAAATAGTCGACTTTGTTAACCTTATTCCCGGTTCGAGTATCTAAAATTACACCCAAAAATGGTTAAAATCTGATTTTGTGGCAGGAGTGAAAAAAAAGGGTGTAGTCGCCGAAAACCTCAAACCCACCCAGTGCTTGGCAGTCGAGACGAATTGTGCCTCCGGGGAGGGCTGACGCCTGACCCTGGTCATCGAGCCCCTCGACCCGGGCCCAGTATTTGGGCACTGGCTTCTCCTCTACAAAATCAGCACAAATGTTACTGTCCATCAATTCAGTAGATAACTGAATGACTTGAGTAAAAAATTTTGGAGGTGGGCTCGTGGTAACAAAATTTCATAATCCTTGGTCCTAATTTCCTCCCAAAAAGATTGTATTGTAAAGTCAAAGAATGGGGGAGTTGAGCCCACCTTTCGCTTCGGTGTCAACTTTCTCATCCGCCAGTCTGATGGCATAGTAGGGGGATGTGTAACTTGCGCCATCTTTGGTAACTCGGCACCGCAGACGAGTGACTTTGTCCGTCGGAACGTCTTCATTACTTGTTCCCTTGAGAGTGAGTTCTCCATTGAGACCCTCCTTAAAACTTTCAACTCGCTCTGGATCCACTATGTCGAGTACATCAGGAAGACCATTTCCGAGGCTCGTGTAGTACTCCCAATCATAGGCGACGTCAGTTACCAATTTTCGGGTTTTGGGGTCTGTCAGGAAAAAGACATGAGGTGATCACACCAGTGTCAGTTGGAAGCCTCGATTATCATCTTAAACAGTAGTTTCCGGGTAGTATATGTCCTGTGCCGGGCACAATTCCTTGCAAAATGCTCTTGAGAAGGCGCTAGAAGTACTGACCTCTTGCGAAGCAGCGCAACGTCTTTTCATCCGCAGTCAGTTCCACGATACCCAGAGCTTTGTTCGCACCGTCAATGTCTACCACGAGTTCACCATCACCTTGAAACAGATCGGAATAGAAAATCCCTTTTAACTCGTGCCCCATTGGAACACTTTTTCTTTCGAAATTTACATAACAGATCTTAACCACGCTACCTTCGATTTGTTCTTCTGGGTATTTGGGTGTGAAGTCAAGTTTGAAGAACGGTGAGGAGTACGTCTGACCATTGTAGACGACTTCACAACGGCCCATTGCACCAGTTAGCTCTGGACCCATCAATCGTACATGTTTCAGCACCAAACGGGGCCCGTCGAAGATGACTTCGTTGGCTAGCCTGGCCGCTGGAGAGTATCTTGCCATCCGGTCTCAAAAGACTCCAATCGTAGATCGCCTGATCACTCGTTATCTCCTCATCTTCATCTTTATCTTTTAGAATGCAAAGAGTGCATATGGATGAGTTGTGATGAATGAAAAACTGATAATGTGGACTGAGGAGAGTAGAATTTTACCAGCGTTTTTACCTTTGGCGACGCACACCAATTCGACGTCCTCCCCGGGCATACTCCTCAAATCTCCACTCGGATGCAATCCTTTGACAGTGACCTCGACGCGATTGCCTTGCACTATAAACAAGTCACCTCGGTGAACCACAAATGCTTCCATCGATTGAGGAGCCACAGAAGAATAACTTACGATCGGGTTCTGGCTGTCCAGGCTCAGGCACTGTAACGGTTCCGTCCTTCCTAACTATTAAGAGGCCAACATAATCGGAGGTATAGAAGTGAGGTTGTGGCACATCGCGGTCGCTAACTGGTCTACGACGTGCAAGTGTGGCATAACACCTAATTCGCATGGGGAAGCGGCCTGTTGACGGTGCCGACAGTCCAGAAAGTCGAAGGCTTCCATGCGATTCAATATTCACAGCATTTGCGAAGAAACTGCTATCTACCGAAGCGCCGGAGGCGTCTCGGAACTCCCATCCATAAACGATAGCATAAAGAGCTACCGAAATCGGCTTCCCAGTGGTTGCATCTGGAGTGTAGAGTAAGCGGTAAAGTAATGACAAGAGCAGTGGAAATAAAGTGCCTTCTTTGCCTTCAGCACTCACTTTTAACAATGCATTCAAGCTTGGCGTCGCTTCCTTGGCTGGCCTTCAATTCACCGTTAATGGCTCCCTCGATCTCAACAGTAACACCATCTACAAATTAAGGATACTATTTATAGTCCGTGTTCCTAATATCTGGGGGAGCCACAAGGCACCAAAGCGCTATTTACCAATTTCGTGGCCAGGAATGGGCGGTTTTGTCACCGCG
Organism: Dipylidium caninum; assembly: GCA_017562135.1. Lineage (NCBI taxonomy): Eukaryota > Metazoa > Platyhelminthes > Cestoda > Cyclophyllidea > Dipylidiidae > Dipylidium > Dipylidium caninum. The sequence continues at coordinate 127,652 of QEYB01000050.1, forward strand.
GGCAAGCGATCGACGACAACCATAAAGTATGGTGAGACGAATTTGATCTCCTTATTCTCGTCTGTAGTGCTAGGATCAACCACTGTGGCAGGGATGTGGAGCACGCAACGTCCTTTAATACCACGACCTCCAAGTCCTTCTGGAGCCCGAATACCGCGCAATTCCATACTGTTGCCGTCGGTTTTTATGCCCACGGCAACGGTACTCGTCATGGCCGGATCGTTATCCAAATAGCGCCACTCCCATCCGAAACGGACGTCCTCCTTGAGGATTTCATTCGTATCCGCTCTGCGGGCCTTACACGTCAGCTGTGCATCGTCGCCAATGTGTTTGACGGAAATTCTGCCCTGCTCATCGAGGCCGTCTACGAGGACTTCAACTGGCACTTCGCCGTTGGGAAATTGATCCACCGGCGGTACTGGAGAAGAATTTAGAAGTTCTCCAAATATTTCGATAATTAAAAACATCTATAAACTTAAGTACCACGACGATTTATTATAAAGGCCTCTCTGTCAAGAAATTTCAACAGTTTTTACACAAAGACGGTCACTTGATTGCTAAGCGTTGAATGAGACGTTGAAGTGGAATAAATGAAGAAGTTTTACCTTCTGCCTCATCCTCCGTGACATGGAAGTAGAAGAAGGGAGTGCTGATGGTGGCCTTCCCAGCAAGAGTGATCAGACACCTTCCTCCAGCCTTCGGTTCCTTGCGCAGGTCAATGAAATTAATGGCATTCTTTCCTTGGATATTCACCCTACCGGCAATAAGCATCGGGCTTATTGCATTCTGGTCGAGGTCGCTAAACTCCCAGCTGATAGTTGCATCCGGGACAACTTCATTCGTCTCGACATCTGTGTAAGGCGAGAGGTGACTTTATTAGCAGACTGCGGGAGGGGAGAAAGTGCTGACAATAAATCGACAAAATGACACACCGTAAGCGGTGCAGGTGATGGTCGCATTGTCGCCCGGTTTAGCATACACGACTCGATCTGAACTAATGCCGGTCAATTCGAAGCGAATCTTCCTCTCGTCTTCGGTGGTTGTGCCAGTCAGTATTCCCGTCTCGTTCTGCCACCCTGGCGGTTTTGTCACATCCTCTTTTGGCGGTGCCGCAGTCGTCGTCATCACTCCAGCTGCTAAGAGAAAGATGGCAGATCAGGAGTAATTCTGAGTTCCACGATCCCCGTAAAATCCTCAGAAGTATGTAAGGAACGCGTACCTTCTTCACATTCACCTCCAATGCGGAAGAGATGACTGAAGTATCTGGTGTCATCGCCCGCTTTACGAGAGACGACGCAGCGTCCAAACACCACATTGGCAGGATTTTTACCGTCAGTCAAATGCAGCGTCGGACCTTCAGCCACAGCCGAACTGGATATCAGTCCAGCAAGTGGGATCGGAGAACCCTTGGCATTGAATAACTCCCAGCCGTAGACGAAAGTATCGGGTGTTTCTGTTTCTTCTTTAAAGTGGGTTAAAAAGACTCATCCAAGGGGTTGGTAAAAAAGGTGGGAAAGAGAAATGAAAAGCGGTTGCATACCAGTGACTTTGCAGTACAATGCAGCTGAGTAGCCTTCTTGCAGCAAAAGATTGCCGCAAGGGCTTAGTCCTTCGATTGTCGGTGAAATAGGGTCGAATTCTTTGGGTACAGGTCTGCCATCTGTAAATCAGAGAAAAAATTTATGCGGAGAAGGGTTCATGTTATTAATTGCCTTTATCATCCTCTCAATTACTGCATCTCACCTACGATCGGAGCCCCGTCTTCACCGAGGGTGACTACTGGAATGTAAACGGAAGCGTAGCGCAATAATTTTGACATAGCGGGATCATCCGAGTCGACAGTCCTCTCGGCCACAACACGGATGTGCAAACCACCTCGTTGGGGTACAAGACGGTCTCCCTTGAACTTGTTCACTTTCATCTCACCGCTGTTTGAATCAACATGGATGCCATCGCCGAGAATACCCAGTGGAGCTGGACTTCCGTCAGTGTAGCTTGCTTCAATACCGAACCTCACCTTATCCGTCTCGTCTTCTCCAGTTTCAGTGTCTAAAATGGTTAACGAATGCCAGTTTGCAAAGCCTTAAGACTGGTTCTATGGCTTCCCGATGAAGCGACGACAATAACACTTTCCGCGGAGCCGTCATGACTTTTGCCTTTTTTTCTCCCTAACTCGAATGTCCATGTGGTCAAGTCGGGACGCATAATTTTGATGGCACTCAATAGGCGAACATGTTTCCCAGAAGTACTTTGTACATTTAATAAAGTCCCCTGCTGTGTCCATTGTTTAGCCTCCTTCTCCTTCCTTTTTAAACTCCAGCCTGCCAGCTTCGTGGCAGAACCCTCTTTCCCTTCCCTGCATTCGGTAAATGTTTCTACGCAACTTTCGGCGCACAACTCCTGACATTCCACATCTACCCCGAAGAACTGATTTTATTAAACACGTAAACCTAGCGGTACTTACAAAAAGGAGATTAATGTTTGACACTTACTGATAAGTCTTCCCTTGATTGTAACCTCATCGCCCTCCTTTGCAGCCAGGGCGCCGTTGGCGTCCAGTCCGTCCACTTGAACTTGGAACTTTGCCGGCTCTGTCCTATCGATATCTGCGTGGATGAAGTGTGAGGAAGCAATTAAGGAAGAGCTTATCAGACATTTATTAAAGCTAACCCCAAATTCCATTTTATCAGAGGCGTTAATACAATTTAAGAGCTGAGAAAGTAAGTGTAAGCGTACAATGGCAAGAGACTTGGCACGAGACATTTCACTTTCCAATGAAGCAAGTTAATGGAGGATAAAGTGAAATTTTTCCAGTACCCGGTGGATTTGTAACGTAAATGATCTTGACGTACAGAGAGACTTAACATCCATAAATTCGAGCTTCTTGCTCGGGTCAGGCTTGACATTGAAATCAATGAAGCCGCCAGGCTTTGTTTCACCGGGTGAGAGGACACCTTGATCCTTTCGGTCTTTATCATCCACCGAGGTGGTGTTGATGAGGACACAGCGGGCACGGAGACCGGCAGCGGACTGTCTCAGACCGGTGAGTTTTATTTCGCCGGAAGGCAAAAGTTCTACACTGTCGGCCAGAGCACTGGTGTCCACTGGACGGTTGTCTTTAGTACGAATCTCCCAGGCATAAGTAAGACCGTCTACTTTGTTCTTCGAAAAAGCATCTACAGTGAAAAGTAGGCTAATTTTAAGAAGGCATCCACGCATGTCTCAACCTAAACTTAATCTTCTCTCATCTATACAAGGCATTCTTCACCGTCGCAGTGCCTTTTGCTTTAACAGTTTCGCTCACCTTGAGCTTCGCAGGCAAGAGTGACTGAATCACTTTCGTCACGATTCACTCGGTTGTCGTCTGCTCCTTTAACGATGACGTCTGGCTTTTCGTCTGCAACACAAACGTAATTCAGATGAATCTTCTGGTGATTAAAGTGGCAGACAGAATCAAGATGACAGGACTTCCCGAAGATATGATGAGAAGGGCAAAGTGGGAATTACCAAATACACCACATTAAGGAGAGACTCACCTTCAACATCAACTGTATCCAAGATTTTAACCTTTTCCTTATCATCTTCACCATCTTTAGCCTGGCTAATGACAATGAAGGGATCCGATGGTGGGAGAACCGGTTGGTCAACGTCATCTTCACCTTCTGATCCGATCACACGGCACCTTCCTGTGACAAATTTTCCATCATTTGGTCCAAAGAACTTTGACATGTCAATATCGGCAATGGGTCTGCTAAGTTGAATGCTATCTCCGTCGATTTCGACTCTGGAGAAAATTTGGCTTGGAAGGACAACTTCACCGGCGGAAGTGGTGAATTCCCACATAAAATTGCCAGCTTGAATCGGTCTGCCTGTGTCAGTATCTGGCAATGACAGTGTGCCGGTTTTAGATTCTCGTTCGTGGAATGGTAACGGAAATGGCCTGATACCACCTATAACTTACCGATGGCCTTGCACTTGAATCTGCGATCGTGGGACGAATGAGTTGGAATCTCTTCAACTTCGGTGACAATTTTTCCTTCTATAAAGTGGACATTTTGTCCATAAGAGTTAAGAATATAATAACTGCGAAGTCACCAGTGCACTTAACATGCACTAAATCCAATTGCAAGAAAGACAAGAAGGACAGTGAAGCCCTGGACGTACCGCGTTTGCATTTGCCGCCAATCTGGAAGTAGTAACTGCCGTAACGGGCGCTGTTGCCAGCCTTGCGGGCGATCAGACAGCGGCCAAAGAGCATATCGCGCTGCGCTCGCATCCCCGTCAGACGCAGTTTCGAGCCCTCCTGTTCAACTGATTTGGCCAGAGTGCCGGCCATTGATACTTTGTTCCCACCCGGTTTGATCACCTCCCAGGCGTAAATCAAACGGTCATCATCTTCCGACAAGCCTAACAACGTTAAATGAAAGGCTCGTAATTGGCAGTGCAAGTTTTGACAACTCGAATATGATTAATGGGAGAAGGCTAAAAGGACAGGCGCCTTATATTTTCCCGATTGCTGACTAGGTCAACTTTTCGCGGTTGCGCATGTAGCCCTGAGGCCCATTCTGCTCACCTCTAGCTTTGCATTTCAGCGTGACATTGCCGTTTTCTTCATATTCCAGGTTGCCACATTCGCTCAACCCGAGGACAAGGGGTTTGAGATCAGGAAGATGGACAGCAGGCTTTCGGTTGTCTACGAAAGTCGGAATTTTATAGTATTTTAAAACCGCTGAGTGATGAATAGCAGACGATTTACAGATGTATACTCACCAGGAACTGGTTCTCCGGTCTTATCTAAAGTCTTCACTGGGATCGGCTGAGAGGTAAACTTTTCCAGCACACTATCGTCTGCAGGAGACGGTCTCTCTGCGGTGAATACGACAAAAAGATCATCAGCCTTGCTACTAAGAGCGTCTCCGCGGTAGCCTTCGATTTTCAACCTCCCAGTCTCCGTGTTCATTTCTACGCTTTTAGCAAGGATGCCCGGGGCGGCTGGCGACTTATCAGCGTGATTCACCTCAACACCGAACTTAACACTGGGATCCTTTTGAAGTTCTTCGCCGGTTTCAGGATCTGAAACGAGTATGATAGATTAAAATACACAAAAACGCTAATATAATATGAGTGAAGGGTCGAAGTGATGAGAGTCACCGAGGAGCTTGACGTCCAAAACCTTGTCTGCACCACGTGCGATGGCTAGATTTCCCTCCTCATCTAATCCATCGATGACGAATTTGAAGTCCTTTGGAGTTGCTATGGCAAAAGGAGGCTTACTTTTGAAGATGCCAATTGGCGGTAAGAAGGGAGAAGAGGAAGGACTGAACTTACGCAATTCCGGTTTCGGCACAACCTTGTCCTCAGGTGCTTCAGGTGTCATCGACTTCACGTCAAACTCAATGTAGGGACTGTCGACTTCAACACTCGGGTCGATGACACTTTCCACTGGGAGATCGGGTTTTACATCTAGACCTCTGTTCGCGTTCACAGCCACGCACTTAGCACGCAGTCCAGAGGCAGTTTTGTAGACACCCCGCAGACGCAGAGCAGCTCCTGACGGAAGTGGCACTGACTTGACAGACTTCGCGAGTGCCGAGGTATCAACTGCAGTTCCATCCCGATATTCAAGCACCCAATGAACTTCCAATCCTTCAATCGGACGTCCGGTCTCTGGATCTACGACAATTTAGATTCGTTATAGTTAATTTAATAACTCGAAAAAAGGGGCAAAAAATACTTACTTGCGGCAACACAACTGATCACTTTATTATCGCTCTCAGCAGCTGTCACCTTGCCATCCTCGACTCCCATCATATTGAATTTAATCTTTTCTTCTAAAAAAAGGGGAATCAACTGCTACGTAGCTCAGTGTAGGATTAAAAGCAAACGTAACTGCCTATTATACAAACGTACTTTCGGCGACTTTAATCTCGCCAATTTCCAGAGCACCAGAAGGATCCCTTTCAATTAAGAATTTGGGGCCCGACGAATAAATGTCCCTTTCAAAACCATCTTCACTTCTGGGAACGTCAGCAATACATTCACCGTAGACTTTGTTTGAGCCTGTCAGCGCTTTAAAGTCCAAATCTACTCTTAAGTTGCTCAATGTCACCTTGTTTCCCTCAGTTCTGACCTTTCCGAAGAGGAGAGACGGTGGAAGAATCTCTCCAGTGTCAACGGAACGGAATCGCCAGATAAACGTGGCATTTTCTAAACGATCTCCGTTTGCTGGATCTGGGAATATAAGAGAGGTGAATTACGCAAATTCGGTAAAACATTCACGGAAATCTTAGTTTCCCCCAGTCCTTTATCTACGCAGTGCCCTGGATGTATGGCGTATTTCTAAGACCTATCGCGGTACCCTGCCTTGGGATGAGGTAAAGCAGTTGTTAAAAGATGAATTAGTAGGCAGCTTTGGCCTATAGCTTTATAAGGGATCGGCTCGAAACTTGAGTGGGGAATTAAAGAAGCCATGGAGGAGTTTTCGAGTGTTGCATCACATTTGTTGGGGCAAAAAAGACAGCGTTAGTGGACGTAAAGGCAGCCTACCATAAGCGTAACATTCAAAAGCTCTTTCCTCGGGATCATGTCGTGGAATGTCCTGGACGTCGACTTTCACAAGGGCTTCGGGACCTAAAAGATGAAGTAAAACCTCATGCATACTCTTCCCAGTTATTCCTCCTTCACCAAAATTTCAGCTCTTCACCTGGTTCACAAGATGCACCGATTTCAAAGTATTCGCTGTAGTACCTTGAACTGTCACCATCGGGTCGAGCCACAATACACCGTCCGAAAACACGTTTAGCCGGCTGGAACAATCCCATCAGCTCTAATTTATTGCCAGACTGTCTCATGAAGTCGGCAACAATACTGACGAAGGGCAACGCCCTGCCCTTCTCGTCTCTTAACTCCCATGCGTACAGGAGTTTGTCAACATCGTTAGTTGAGCCTAGACACACAAGAAATGGTCATCTATTGTAAAGTCACTAAAGAACTGACGAAATAACAAGAAAGTAGACAGTGCATTCTGTGAGAAAAAGTGATCTTGCGTCTACGTACTCGAAACATCGCAAGCCAGCGTCTTCTGACCACCGACTTCTATGGGCAAATTGCGACAATCGCTCAAGCCAACGACCAACGGCGCCAGGTTAGGCCACATTTTGACAGCCGGTCTATCATCTACGGCCAAAAAAAGAGTGATTTGTGAGTCGTTTCAATGTAACAACATGGAATATACCAAATACGCTGGTCGGATGTCAACCCGTTTGCGTGGACACAAGTTTCGCAATAACTCAGTAAGTTGCAAAGCATTGTGTAGCAATGAACATTAAACAGATTTGGGTCTAAGCGGTTGTTCGCAAATTAGAAGCAACGGGGACATTTGCAATCTCTTCTTCACATTCTCCCTAGGAAATACGAGGTGAAGATCCTCGTCGAGGATGTTGAATTCTCCTCAAATACTTCAATTCTACAAATGATGGCGTATTACCGAGCAATTAAAGTGGCAGTTTGACGCCTTTCCCCTTCCAGCTACTCTAAGAAGGTTGTCAACACATGTAGCCGCGGTAACAGAGCACGGGAATGTAGGTTAAATCGAGTGAAAACTACAAAAGAACAGGCTCTTGCGAACATAGCATTGAGTAGGGACTTTAGGGAGCATCTTGAGATGGCCGCTTTCCCCGAATTGTTAGCTTTTCACAGGTTAAAGTCGCCTCGCAAATGTCCACTCCGACACGCACTCAACCGTGGTAAGGAGACTAAATACAAACCTTCCACCGGTTCTCCACCATCGCGAGTTAAAACGGGATAGAAGTATGGCGATGCAAAACGCTGACGCTTCTGTGGTCCACTGCGTTCGGCTACAACTCGCATGCGAATATCCTTAGCTGTGGGACTGCGTCGGTCTCCTCGGTACTTGTTCAGTTTGATTTCACCCGTTAGGGAGTCAATTTCAACAGATTCGGCGATGAGATTCAAGGGAGCTGGGCTTCCATCAGCATTAGTTACTTCCAAACCAAAACGAATGTCGCCGTCCTCAGGAATGTCTGCTCTTTCATTCTTGAATTCGTCTGTATAAGTAAAAAATTTACAATTATTTCAATCTTCTATCGCGTAGAATGTTAAAATTGTATTCTCTTCAAAACACCACAACTAACCGATAAGCTCGGCCTTAATGGCAACGGTCGAGTTTTCAGATCCCGCCAAATTTCCGTCAGAGTCGAGGCCGGTTACTTTAACCCGGAAATATTTTCTTGGGTCACTATCGGGTACTATAAAAGCAAAAACCCTGGTGTTTACCCGGGAGGCAGTATATACAGTTAATAAATAGGAAACCACGCACTTGGGACAATATCCTCCAGCTTTCTGGCAGGTTCAGGTTTCTCAGGATCCTCTTCAACGGAAACATCAATGAAGTCGCCAGAAGCTTGATCTTCTGGGCCGAGAAGAGTATCGGGTGGAATGTCAGAGGGCTCCTTATCCTTGTCTTTGACACCTCTGAGTATACATCTCAAACGAAGTCCGTCCACATTTGAGCGCATTCCAATAAGTCTCATTTCATATCCAGAACTATCCCTCGCCGGCATCAACTCCACTTTCTGAGCCAATGCACTGGTGTCCATCGGTCGTCCGTCCCTCGACTGCACCTCCCATAAATGGTCGACGTTGCGTATTTTGGCGCCTGTCTGATCGTCTACAAGATTCAGGAAGAAATGAGGAAACGTTACTAACAGTTGGAATTCAGTAGCATCTCGACAGTATGGTCAGGAATTAAGTTAACCGACAAGGAACAGGGTCACTACACCATTCCGTACTCCACTCACCAATCCCAACACACTTCAGTGTGACAGTGTCTCCAGGCTTCCCTGTAATTGTGCCTTCTTCAGCTCCATCCACATGAACTCGAGGCTTATCGTCTAAAGGAAGACAAATAATATCAAATTAAAGTTTATTTTTAAGCGCACAGATTTCAGGGTGTGCAAATGGTCTCACCTTCGATAACGTCTTTTTTCGAATAGGTTGGCTCGTCGGTGGCATCATCCTTCGACACTGTCATAATAGGGTCGGATAAACTCTCAGCGGGTTCCACTTTGCCATCTTCTCGAGGCACGAGGGCCACACAGCGACCTTCCACAATATCGGCTCCTTTGTCGCCAAAGTACTTCGAAATGGAAATGTCCTTCCGCAGTTTGCCCAGCATAATGGAGTCGCCGTACATCTCAACGTTCTCAAAGAAATGCCCAGGAAGAATTACATCACCAGAAGGAGTGGTGAATTGCCAATTGTAGGAGGTTCCGGCAACAACGGAGCCGTCGGATCTCTCTTTAATGCGAAAACCAGTGGGTTACGACTTGTTTAAATTCTTATATTCCACAAAAGGACTATGGTCTTACGTGTAACTGCGCAGCGGAACCGTCTTTCATCCGGAGCTTTGGCTGGTAACTCTTCCACCTGCACCAATTCGTCTTCAACTAATAAAATCACAGACACTCTTTACCAATCTCGTTTACTACTTGAAGGCCTTGTTGGAAAGGTTTCAGTCAAAATTAAATGAAATACACATAAGATTGCAAATTATTTAGGTCGGAGGTTATGAATGCGATGGTAGAAACTGTGTAGAAGGCCAAACCCGCAATATTGCTTGCCTGGGTCGCAGAGAGGCCCTACAAGGAAGTCTCGACTGTAGTACTTCTCTGAGCTCTCTTTCTTCCTAGCAACCACACAACGTCCGAGTAAACTCTCTCCCTCCGCCAAGGTCTTCATTCCACGTAGATCTATTTGGTTTCCGACAGAATGAACATATTTGGCAATCTTATCCATTGACACCGGTTGACCTTGGGTGTTTCTCAGGTCCCACGCAAAGAGGAGGCCAGTTTCGTCTTTAACGCCTAGGCGTAAGAATAGGGCTTTTATACTTTGCCGGAGAATAAATCATCGCTCATATCCATCCCTAATCTCTTCCACTTTGAATTTTAGACATAAAGCTTCTTTGTGAATTACTTGGTGACTACTTCGTCTTCTTCAGTACATGGATGTGACATATTCACTTGTTACTCCGATAAAGTCAAATGGTTTGAGAGAACCACTTTGTAGGTTCAAATACAAAACAATACATATCATAGGAGTAGAGAAATGCGGTAGCTGCGTGATTACCTCTGATTCTGCAGGATAAACTGATGTCTTTCCCGGTCTCAAGGGGAAGAGTGCGGCACTTGCTGAGACCGTGAACAATGGGAGTCAAGTACGGGAGTTTGTTAGCTTTTTGGCGATCGTCTAGAAGAAGAAGAAGAAGAAAAAGCATAGTTATCTTGAGGGAGACGAACAAAACCCTTTATATGCTTCGGTTATTGTTGGTATAATCTTTCAGTACTCGACTCTCGGAGGGTAAGGAAGAATGCGGATAAGGGAAAAATGGATAAAATCTTAAATCGGCAACCTCGTTTAACAATATGTGAAAGTTCACATTTATATGCTAATATGGAACGACTGTGATTCTTGAGAGTTCGCATACCCGGAACCTCACGGTCAGCGACACCAATGAGAATAAGTGGGGAGGCGAATCGTTCCTTGCTAGGATCGACCAATTGTCCAGGCCTCGGTTTCGTGTCGCCGGTGATTTCGGTGGGCCTCTTTTCGACGACCACGCGCACGAAAAGATCCTCCCCTTGGTCCAATTCGGAATCACCCCTGTGGTAAAAACGCGGTGAAATCCCACTTGGTGTAGGACTAATCAGCAGAACTACCAACTCCCTTTTCTCCTCCTCGTTTTAATTGTTCTAGCATACTTCAGTATTTCACCTAATTCCCTCTGCTACAACTCTGTGTGCATTCCATGCGCGGATGAGAGAGAGAGAACCACTGCAACTGAAGCCATGGACCACCCTGTAAATGCCATGAATGCTGCAGCCTCTCAAATAAACAGCACCCGTGGAGGGCGTCCAGGACCGCAGACCGATGACTTGGGAGACACATCCTCCCAATTTTAACTTGAAAATATACAAAACTCCTAAGCTTAATCAAAATCACAGACATTCGAGCATGACATCTCTCCGGCGAGCCATTTTATTTGGGCTATCGAAATAAGGCAGTTAATAGGATAACAACAAAGAGATTTTTAAAAATACTTGGCAAATTAGGGAAATTAAGCCCATACTGCCATTGGTAAACAAAGAATCATGAAGGGATCTCCTGTTCGTAGAGTGAAAAATTGGCAACGAAATGCGACATGATTTGAAAATAAAAAAAACTTTTGTTTGGAATTAAAATCTCAGGTTAGGCGAGTGAAATTTATTTGCAATGACCATAATCCTTGCATTAATTAACTTACTTGTATCCCACTAATTTGATTTCCCCAGTGTTGGAATCAACGTGCACTTCCTTGGCGAGATGACTTATGGGAGCCGGTCGACCGTCAGCACGTTGGATCTGCAACCCTGCCGACTTCCAATTCGGATCGGTGATGTGGGCCTCCTCACCCGTTTCCTTATCTACAATCCACATTGTTAAATAAGTCAAAATGGCACTTCAGGTGATCCAATGGGCAACCTTCTTGACTTCCGCATAAGCAAAGGCCACAGTCCGCCACCAAAGTCTGCGCAATCCGCTGCGGTGCAGCTTAATAAATTCCTGCATAACAAATCCCTATGGACAGGTGGAAAGACAATGACAGGTCAGTGAGTGAGCATGCCGCCGTCATCTCCATGGCCAATGGGCAAAGTCTGTACACTGACGTACCTACGACTATCACCTTCAGAGACACCTCGGAGTCTAGAGGCGCTGACAGTCGTCCCATGTCGTCCAGTCCGTCAATTTTCACCTTGTACTTATTCCGTCTGTCATTCTCGGGGACTGATATAAACGAAAATACAATGTTATTGTTATAAGCAAGTTGTTATTAGTGAGGAGGCATCCAATTATACTGACTCGTCTCATATTCCGGAGTCCCATAGAAGGGTGGTTTATCACCCTGTTGGCCGGGTTTCTCGTCCGTAAAAGCCACTACATCACCACCCTGTGGGAAGGTCATCATGACGGGTTTTTCCGGATCGGTTTCATTGCGGACATAGCACTTTGCCTCCAGACCGGCAGCGGACTTCTTTAGACCAGTTAGTCTGAGTTCAAGTCCACCGTCGGGGAGAGGGATAGTCTCAACACTGTCAGCAACGACAGCAGTGTCCACAGGACGTCCATCTTTACGAGCCAGTTGCCAATGGTACCCGTACTGTTCGGTGTATTCAGGCGCTTCGGGTGCTATTTCTATTGTTTAGGAATGTTAGTTATTAATTTAGATTCAAACTAAACATTGGAATGTACAAAGAGTGACTTACCCACAAGACGGCACTTCAAACTGACATCCTTACCCTCCACGACTACAACTTCTCCTTTGTCGTCACCTTCGATGTTTATGACAGGCTGAGCATCTAAATAAAAAATCAAATTTTAATGTCTTTCCGAATGTTGTCAAAGCCTGCACAGACTAAATGGAGAGGAAGGGCATCCTAAAGACTCCCTTGCCATAAAAAAATGGAAGTAACAGCTGAACCGGGAAAGAATTTAAACCCTTTGCACTCGAGGTCTTTTTGCTTACGCCAGCCAGCAATTAGATACCATTGGGGCCAGATTAAGGAAAGATTTTACAAGGTCTTTAGAATCATTCGTGCTTAAGTAGAAGTACAGAAATAACAAACCTTATCAAATTTATTTCTTTTTACATCTAAAACATCAATAATGAGAAATATTACACCCTGCGATTAATTTCTGTGTGACATGTCGTTAAATAATGCCAATGATGCGTTTTATGTTTATCAGGATACGTATCAGGTTAATAAGTTATTTTTCGCCACCTCCGGGCGTTTTTTGGTCAGAGCGGACGCTGCAGTCCCCTTTTAGCCTTTTTAGTTGTCTGTCTACCTCCGCATCTAGTCAGATTTCATCGAAATGCTATGCAGAAGCTTCTTCATGTTTCTGACACAATGATTCTCTCAATTGCTCGACAAGTGCTTCTAGACATCGCAAGTAACTGAGTGACTTCTCTCCCTTTTTGACCTCTTCTGGTTTATGCAGGACGTACGAATTACTCAGGAAAATTTCTATGTCGAAAAAAATGTACGCCACCATTTAAGAAATTCTTTGTAGAAAAACTGCGTTGATGTGTATTCATCCGCCGAGCCAACACCACCCATCCACTTTAGCTTTCATCAACATGATTTCCACACCACGTGGTATATACCTTTTGATCATCAACATTTCTGTGGCACCCCTGGTAGTCAAATAAGTGACAATCCTCTTATCTTTCCACCCTCATAAATAAAGTGTTGCCCCGTAGCTCTTCGACCGTGGATTTTTTTTTAGAAACTTTGGCTTTTTATTTCCATGAGGTCACTGGTGACAAGTAATTCAAAAAAATCCACTAGTTCTTCCAAACTAGAAACCATTCGTGGTGTTCTGCCGTTTTTTTGCTAGGTATAAATTGTATGTTTTACGGAACTTTTCTATATTCTCAGTATTTTGGATTTCTTGCACTTTCTACGGTTTCACTTTCAACTTTACTTTCGCTCTTTATAATTTTAGCTTTTCATCGGCGCGCATCTCTCACTTCCTTTCCATCTTCTCCGCTGGACTCGTTGGTTTCGTGGAATAATCCATTGGTAATAAATATAGATTCTTCCTCCAAAGCCTATCCGATCTTGATTCATATATTTAAACCTCAAAAGCTTTTCAATTGCTATATTCATTGCCAAAACCGTTTCAAGCGAATGCCATGCTGAAACTAGCTAAAGTAAGCTAAAATTTGGCAGATTGAGTTAAAAGAAACCGTAGCGCAGTAGCTGTATCGCTGAAGCTGACACTTAAAATTAGCCGGGCGCCATTTCGCCGCCGCTCGCTTGCAAAGGGTTAAACCAAAAAACTAAGTACCCCCATGACTTTGAGATGCGATTAAAATTTGGGAGTGCCTGCGGGAAGAAAGGTTTCCAGATACCTGCACCCGTTGGCCTTTCGATCACTTCAGGTTTCTTATCCTGATGCTGGGGACGAAGAGTTACGAAGGGTTTTGAGGGGTAGTTTTTGCCCGTCTCCGGTATGTGGACAACGCAGCGGCCTTCCACAACAGAGTCACTGCCAACCAGCGCTGAGAGGTCGATGTCATCGCGGAGGCCTGTCAGGACAATCATGTTGCCCTCCATTCTAACGCGTTTAAACAAGTGGGCAGGGAGAACTTTGTCGCCCTCGGGGGTTGTGAAATACCAAGAGACGCTGGCCCCTTCCACACGATGACCTTCAACGGCGTCTATATGGAAATAATTAGAGGAATAAGCTTTACAGCGATAAATCGAGAGAGACATTCTCACTTCGGCCACAAGTTAGTAGTATGACTGTGAAATAGGTATGGATTAGGAGAATGTAATTATAACAAAGTAACCCACCAAATGCGTTACAGTGGAACTTGATATCGTCTGGCGATTCTGATGGGAGCGCCTCGACAATGGCCTTGACCTTTCCGTCCGTCCCTTTAAGATAATATGTACGTTTGCTTCAGCAAAGATGAAATTATGAAAATTAAAAGGCAGTTTCAAGGCTAAACTGTGGAATAGGAAACGTGAGGTATTGAACGGAGGAGAGTTTCCAAAATTATAGCCCAAAATAGGGCAATGTTAAGAAAACAGATATGTGGCTCAAGATTTGAGCATTTCAAACCAAGCTCATAACAATTCGATATCAATGAGACTGCCGAACTACTCATAAAGGACAAGTTACGCTAAAAATTAAAGGCCATAATTTGAACCACGTTAGATTCACAGCTCAAGGCTCTGGGGCTCTTGCCCTTAGTATTTCCGAGATTAATGGGTGGATAAACGCCTACCTCCTTCTCCAGCAACAACGATGGGGAAGTGTTTGGACTCTTTGCGGACCTTCCCGTCGGAGAAGACACACCTGCCCTTCATTCCCTCCGGCAGGTCAACATGAACACGTTGGAGGTTAAGATCCGCTCCTATCATGTGCACCTTGCGCGCCAGATCGTGCAGACTCTTCACCCTCTCCGTCTCCACCATGGGACCCTCCCACTCAACTTTCCTCAGCCGACCAAAGGTTGGAATAGCCTCACCGGTTACCGAATCTGCAGTACCAATGGAAATACCGTCATAAAAATGAGTCTGCTAATTAATAAGACCCCTGCTTACCTAGAAGTAGGAGATATTTAAGGTAGGTGTGTGTACAACTTTTTACTTTTGATTTGAAATATCTTTCGTATCTTCATTTTATATGGTCTTTAGG
Organism: Dipylidium caninum; assembly: GCA_017562135.1. Classification (NCBI taxonomy): domain Eukaryota; kingdom Metazoa; phylum Platyhelminthes; class Cestoda; order Cyclophyllidea; family Dipylidiidae; genus Dipylidium; species Dipylidium caninum. The sequence goes on from QEYB01000050.1 coordinate 142,922, forward strand.
TACTTATTCCAAGAATTTGCTTATTTTATCTGTTTGTAAAGTGATTATTCTGTGCGTAGGCGGTACTGCTCCTCAATTCAAGACTGTGATTTGTTACAGTAAAGGCGGACTTTTGTGTATCGTTTCTGACCAAACACTACCAACATCAGTTTAAGACAATTTTTAAACACAGAGGTTGACGCTTCTTGTGAATCTTTCAACAAGTGAAATAGTTAATAACACACCAACCTTTCACGCGACAAGCGACGTGCCCGTCACCTCCCGGTTGCAGATGAAGCACACCGAACTCGTTCAAACCATCCACTTCGACATGATAGTCCTTCGTGGGAACTAAAAGACATCAAAATATAGAGAGCATCTAATCTGCACGTTTCGCTTCAAAATGGACCAGGTTGACGTAAATGCACAAAAGTGTTGCGATCCAAAGTAGGGAAAAGTTTGGGTGCAGGGGTGATATTCTTCCAAGCCACAGGTTCAAGATGGTGCTGGGTAGATAGTTTTCGTGTTTCCCTCAGATCTCCAAATGGAACTTACCATCTACAACAACGGAATCGGAGGCGAGAACCCGTTTCGATTCATCCAGCGCCTCACAACTGTAGACACCCGTCTGTGGTGCGAATTTATTGAAGGCGTCAGATTGAACCAGGGCCCAGTAGTTACGTCCACGTTCCCACACAAGTCCGTTGACTGTGGCCAAGGCATTGTCGGTTGAGTCCTCACCGTCCTCGTGGTTCAAACGCCAACGCATACCTCCTGTTGGAGGTGGGTAGCCACGATATTCACAAATTAGCTAAAAATAAAGCAAAACGCTCTTAAGTCGCTGTTTTGGTTGGGACTCATGAGCATCGTAAGTCGGGGTAAGCCATATGCGTTTGGAGAATGGTGTCCGGTGTGTTTGAGTACACCCGGCCGAAAAGGTCTTCTCACCTCGAAGTTGTCGCCTTCGTCCACAAGTAACCGCTTCTCTCCATCTGTCTCTTCGATAAGACTGTGGATAGATCTAATTCTAATGTATTCCTTGCCAATGGGCATCTTTTCTTGGTCTACAACGAATGCAATATATGCCATAAAGATGTATAACTATCAGTTTAAGTCCATGCTGTCGAAGTTAAAGGCTTTCCCCTTCTAAAGTGATTCCCTGACCAATACAACCTGTAGTTTCGTAATTTATACTATCCTCTGCTTCTACTCCCACAACGAGGATGTGGGAGTTTCGTAATGCCGCCTAAGGTAGTAGTGGTGCAGCTTCATTTTGTCATTTACAGTCAGGTGCAAATAAGGCACCCAGGAAAGATAAAGCAACACCTAGGAAGGAGAAGTTATGTGGAAGGACGGATAGATTATACGAAAGGAAGCGGATGATTTGGAACCCTTTTTACTATCACTGGACTGGCATTTGGACGGACACCGTTACGAGATAGCGGATGACGTATAGGACTTTAGTATCAGCACAAATTGTTGAAGAAGGGAGGAGTACGCTTCGTCTTACTTAATTTCACCGAGCTACAGAAGATGCGTGACCGCCATCCCCATTGAAGATTATCAAACCCAAGGAATTTCTCCGTCTATCGCCTCTTTCAAAGCGCGCTTTGCCCATCATTTCACACACGGCCAACATGGCCAATTCATGAATGCGTGCATGTATCTCTCCTTCCTACCGTACATATGAAAAGACTTTTCAACTCCGTCAACTCAAACTTAGATGTGGCGTAAACAGAACAAGAAATTTAGACTACTCAAAGCTCACCATGCTTTTCCATAATGTCGGAAGGGAGGAAGAGGTGTTCAGTCGCGGTGCGGAACTCATTCTTCGCCTCACATGTGTACACCCCGGCCAGTTCCCTCGGAGCAAACTCGTTAGATTTGCCCATGGCCCAGGATATCGAAGCGGTATTTTCTCCACTTTCTACCTCAACCTGCACAGATATTCAAGGCAGCATTATTAATTGGATATTTAAGTATTGAGACGCATTTTCTACTTCTATTCATTAATGCTCATCGACTGGTATTTTACTCCTGCTTTTTTAGGAGGTCAAATGAGATATTTCCACCTCGAAATTCATTATGTTCGAATATATCATCCGTAGAAATCAAATGTATGCTGAAATGAACAGTTGATTAGCTCCAAGCCTACCATTGAGGGCAAGGCATGACCATCCTTGGACCAGGTCACTTGGGATGGCACTTCTGTGTTCGTGTCCACACACTCAATCTTGACGGGGAAACGGGAGATTTGAGGATCGAAGATGGGGAGGATCTTTATCCTGGGAAACTTGGCGGCTAAAGAAGCAAGGGGATGATTAACTAGAGGAAGTGCAACTACCAGTCGAGCTCTCGTCTGTCACTAATGTGACAATAATTGAAAAACACCTCATAATTATAAGTTTAATGTGATATTTGGCCGTATTTTTGACGTATCTGAGGTCAAGTTACACTAACTTCTTTAACTCCAATGACAAGCAACAAGAATTTGAGTAATGAGACCTAAGCAAACTTGGAATGACAGGGCGATATTGTAACACTGCAACGTCGAGAACTATGCCTCCGCATTCACGGCAGCTTACCCACGTCGCCGGGAATGACATTTAACTTGAACCAGTCGGAAACGACAGGCTGATCGCTTGCTCTTGCTTGTGCCCGACAACGGAAGTGTGTGGTCCAGCCAGGACGGCTCCTCAAACCGCCGAGGAAGACAAGTTCTCCTGGAATGTCAGAACCGACCATGGCAGTTCAGTCTGAGTTGTTTCATCGGGCTCAATTTTGTCGGTTGACATTGGCAGTTTAGTAGCTCCGCTTTCTGGTTGAACTATGTAGTCCCAATCGTATGTGACGCCCTCCACAGTCTTATTACGCCATATGTCTAAAGTTCATGGGAAATAGGAGATGAATTCTAAACAACACCAGACAAGAAAGTTACCTCACGCTAACTTCTGTTTGTAAGGACAACCTACACGCAATCTTAAACCCATCCATCTCAAAGAAAGCATTTTTCACACCTGGTGATCTGCTCTAATTTCTCTATAGCGGGAATTCTGTGCTTCATAGCTACTACAAAGGGAACGGATCCGAGAGGTTTAGTTGAAAGGTGACGAGGATTGTGGAAACCATCGACCATTGCATTTAGATGCAACAAAGTAATGCATTACCTCGAGCGACGCAGGTGACGCCGGTGGTTTCAAATTCCGGTGCGGAAAGTACGCCGGGTCCGCTAAGACCATGGACGTAGGGTTTGATTAGAACCTCCCGGACGATAAGGCGGTAGGGGACAGAGGTGAAGAGTTCCTTCTTGTCACCCATTGGGACGACTACACCGGCTGAAATGCGGAATTCGGTAGGCTGACGTGGGAGACCCTTCAATTCGAGACGAGAAGGATTTGGTTGGGTGTATCTTTGAGCCAAGATGCCATCATCAAGTTTCACCGGGGATCCATTGGCCTGTGTAATACGCCACAGGGTCTCCAGATCTTTGGGTAATTCAGTTCCATCGGGACCTGAAAAGAACAACTCAATCTCATTAATTAACGTGGTAATGAAACTTGACCGCTAAAGTCTCTGCCACCATGTCAAAGTGCAGACGAAAAGTTTCCGTTTTTCTGTGTTTGTAACTCAAGAACAAAGCACCTCTAACTAAAGAGTATTTCACTCTGCTTTGTCGCCACTATTCAAATAGGCCACCGTTTTGTAAACAAAGGCTTTCACCGATCCTACTACACTCATGACGCATAAGGAGGCAAATAGTTTTCCTTCAAAGTCCACAAGTCATCTTTCAAACTTACTGAATGCTTTAACGTCGATGTCCATATTGCCTTGGGTCAGCCCAATCAGATCACCATTGACAAGAGCCGAGCTATTCAGGCTAATGATGGCGAAGGGTCTGTCCTCAGAGATGACTACAAGGTTCGGAAAACTCTTGTTCATCTCTATTCCAAGGATTTGACCATAGTTGCATGACAAGAAACCAACCTGAAAATGTTACTTTTGCAGTCTTCTGTTCATCGGGTGTATCGATGACGAAGTTGACAACTTTACCATCGAGCATCTCGGTCATCACGGGGATGTCGAGTCGCTTCCACGAATGCCCACTGTCTGACTTAATTTCAGGGACGTCAGTTAAATCATCCACGGACCAAGTAATTTCACCGGTAGTCGAAGGCGCATCATATTCGGCAACGAGCTAAATGAGAATGGAAGCCTTCAGTTGGCACTATTGAAGAGTTTAAGATGATATTGACGCCAATGCAAGAAGACAGCGTACCTGCACCGGTTGGCCTTCCCTAACATTAAGTTGGTACAGATCATCGCCTTGAGGAATAAGTATGTGTCCCGGTGAAGATATTCTCAGTTTCGGTTTCACCTCCAAATCAGGCATTACCAAGCCTATAAGACGTGTTTCGGATACAGTGAGAACAAGAACAACAGCAAATCGTGTTTATTATCAGTAATGAGGATGCTGGGCCTACCCTCTTCCAGTGTCCTCGGTTTAATGACAATCGACCTGTCAACTGTCCTTGTAGGCGTCTGCACAGTGCAAGTGTACTTCACTGTGTGTTTCGACGGCCGGAAGCCTCCAATACGACGCCAGTCCAATTCAACCCTCTCGGACATTTCCGCCCTCGGCTTCTCGATGGCCTTAAAGAAGAGAAGTATTTATTCCGTCATGACCATTGAATGGAGTAGTAAAGATCATTCGAATTCCCCGTTCAAGAATGAATTATGAGTAGTTCAAAGCTAAACGTGTTTTGGATGATTTATGAAACCACAAAAATCTTTTTAATCGTATATCCATAAACCTTGATCCCGACGAATGAGGTAAGTAGAGTAGGAAACTCATCCAAGAGTCAATGATGCAAAACACACGGAGAATACAATGCATTTCACTTAGTCAGTCCTTTAGGGTAGTCTAAAGTGTGTACTGATTTGCAGCATGCACGAAGTACCTTAATCTCAGCTTCGTCCAGACTCTCAGAGGTTATCTTCACATTTCCCACAATGTCCGGGTTGCCTTCAGCACACACCAGCCCCGTGGGGAAGATTGAAGTGGGATCTTCGTACACCGGTGTGAGTATAACCCGAACATCCGGCGAATCTGTACGGCAGTAAGGAGGGTAGATGTTCAGATAATCGGGAGAAATTAGGAAAAAAGTGCTCCGACAGTAGACAGTCGTAGCAATGATCAAAATCACCTAACTTCACCTCACGTAGACTTTAACAGTGAATGAAATTCGTCGTAATTTTGCATTTGTTGCGGGCCACTTCTTCTCCAAAATGAGAATCCCTTACGGGAACATGTACAATTTTAACATAGAGGTTTGATCGTTAATCTCCCATCAACCTTTGCTTATAATCTAATCCTCAAGGTAGTAGACATCTCGCATCACAGTATATTCCTTCTAATAATAATTTAGAATGAAGGATGATATACGTACAGTTTACGTTACCTAAAAACTTCTGTCAGAAACCTACCAACATTGAATTGAAGAGAGCCGGAAAGGTTGGCTGTGGGCACCGGAAGGCACTCGAATTTGATGTACTTGCCGCTGGACAATGGATAGTTGATAAGGAATTTCGTTTCACTTTCTCGATTAACTGAATATGAGAAAACATTGGTATGGGGTTAGGGACAAAGTCCAATGGGAGTGTGACAAGGGAATCGGCAATGAAGCGTTGCATATGCCTACCTTTCTCAGTGATATCCATGGACTTATTCTGAACTTTATCCACCAATGTCCACTTGGGCCTCTTGCAGTGCACCGAGTCAGGCGTGAACCCACTCACGTAGTAGATGAAGGAGTCGTCGGACGGCTGAGGTGGCTCCACATTTTGCACTTCTTCAGGACTCTCCCCAGCCTCTCCCGGCGGTATTCGTATTGTCTTGGGTGACGACCAGGGTTGCACAACTACTGTGGTCTGCAGTTTGACAACCTCCCCGATCTCGGGAGTGGTCACAGTAGCCTCGTAGGTGCCCTCGTGCTCTTCTCCCGCAGCATATATGACCAAATCGCCGTGACGATTGACCTCTACACCTTGTGGAAACTCGGAGCTCTCCAATGGTGGTGCGCCCAGTCGCTTCCAGGTAATCTTAGCGCCTGCAGGTTTACCGTCGGGGAAAAGTACTCGAGCAATAGCAGGCTCCAGGAAGGATAAATTGAAGAAGTCGTGATTTAGTTTTATTTGCGGGATGGACTCTAAAATAAGAAACAATGTTTAAAATGGAAAGATGAAATGTGATGTGTGGCTTAAAAGTGGCCGAAATTATTCGATTTCGTTATCAACATCGTGGGAATTTGAGAAAAAGACCTCAAACCGATGTGCAAACAGCACTCACCTGGCCTGAGAGGTTTGCGAATTCTAGTTGGCTCTGGAAGAGGCACCCAGATGGGATGAGAGATTGGATCTCTGCCCACAAGGAATCCTTGTATCTTCTCTCCCTTGTCATCCAAGTCACGGAGATTAACTGGCAAATGAATCAAAAATTCTTCGTCTCCTGGTCTCATCGGTGAATCATCGCTTGGTGATATCTGAGTTCCATTGGGCGTCAACCAGACTACATGGAATGCCTTCAGGGTGCTTTCCTGCAATATGTGATAGATAGGCAGGTAAGGATGATTTGACCACGCGAATTATCCACCAAATCAAAACATACCGGTGAGATTTTCCCTTTAATAATGGCGACATCAGGATCTTGGGGATCAGGTTCAGCCGTCAGATACTCGACAATTGGTGGTGGTTTTGGGACAGGTATTGCTACTGGGAATTCTTTATTCAAAGGATCTACCGGTTCATCCGGTTGTGCTTTGGCTACAAAAGACATCGTAAATGTAAGGGATAAAATTCAGGCGAGAGACATAGCGAAACCCACATCCGAAAGGGGTATAGGGCATACCAGGATCCCTGATAATAAGGTAGAACGGTTCGGTGAGGTTAGCACCCAAAGCTGCTACTTGACATTCGTAGAGACCCGAATATTCCTCCTTGGCTTTGTCGATGTGTAACTGCGCCTCTGAGACGATGGGCCTCCACTGTCCGTCCTCGGATTGCGACTTAAAAGGCAAGAGTTCACGGGTAACGGTGATCTCCGGCGACTCAGCCACGTGGGCGGGCAGACGCCAAGTGTGGACTGGGATACCGCCTCGGTATGAGGTGGCACGACAGGTCAGCTCCACGCGACTACCCGGCTCGGCCACCACGACACGACCTTCTGTATTCACTTCAATACCTGAAGATAGGCAAGCAAGACTGCATTTTCAGAGTCCCTCGCAGAGACATTTAATAGCCGATACGCAGTTTGTGCATATCTTCGAAATGAGGCACTAATCATTTCCTCCTCAATACAATAGCCTTTCACCTCCTACTTTATTCCCAAGTGCAGCAGATAGCAAGAAGAACTCTTAAATTCAGTCAAATCTCGTCTTATTATTCTCTAGGCTCGGAGAAGAGTCAAGACACACCCCATTGTCTATGGGCATTCTGTGTAGACTAAACATTAACAACACGGAACTCACCCTTCTGACAAGTGTCATAAACTTTGTTTGTGAGAAAGTCGTACTTAAACTGTCCAGCTGGGCATCTGAAATGAGAAAGGTAGGCGATTATAGGTCGTAGTGATGTATAATCACCAATACAGATACAACTTACGTGTCGCAGTCTGGTCCTTTGCATTCGCCGCACTGAAAGTCGGGTTCGGAGGGATTCAGGTTTATCACAGTGGACTTAGACATGTCTGTACAGCCCTGGAAGATGTAACCATTTGTTAGATTCTATTGTATTCCTTTTTTGAGCTCTCATAACAAGGAGCCTAGTCAAAACGCTTTACATCTATTTAACTCGATTTTATGCGTTGATATACTTACTTCGCAACTCGGGGAAAGACTTCTACCTTCGGTAGTGGCACAATCACAGATTTCTACGGGTGCAATCTTGAGACCCTCAGCCATGGCCACATCTGACGAGGCTGCAAGGTCACGAGCGATTTCCAACGATAAGCCGCTGATTCTAGCATTCTCCAACTGGTTCTCTCTGGACGCCAGCAAAATTCCGATTGAATTAGCGGTACCCAGAACTCGAAGCAGTGCCGGTCGGGAAAGTGGAACTTTCTGCACGAGCCATCCACCATTCCACCAGTCCTCGCTGAACTCTACTTCATAGCGCTGATTGCTGGGGTTGAAATAGGCAGTTGCCCAGATTGTACCAAATTTAGGCGACTAAAAGAAGCAATCACACAATAAAATCACCTTCTATGACGTTTTGATTTCCAAATCGACTACACGGCTCGTCGTTCCTACCACCCATGGACGCTCCGTTGACCTTGCACGGATGATCTCCTATCCCATTTCCCTTAATGCGTACTTAGGCGGATCGGAGTGATTCATTGCGACCGCCCTTCTCCCCATCTGTATTTTTTGCATCACTCGTTCCCACCACCGAAAATTGTTACGATTCTGATACCATTTAACTGAAAGCCTTCTAGTAGAAGCAGAAATACTTGCAGTTGGTATTCATCATGGCGGAATATTGAAGCAGTTTAGGCTCATTTTCTGCGCAGTTTTTCTGTTCATTTCCTTGTTCCACCACTCGACGTTACTTACACCTCATTTTTGTTACACTTGCTTAACTGCAGGCGACCTCAGCTGCAGTTTGTTGATGGACTCACCTCAATAGCAACGAGCAATTTGTTTTCTCCAGTCTCCGGACTTTCACCTTTTGTCAGTACACGCTTCAATCGGAAAGACATCCTGCCACCATAGAGCGACCGCTTAAAGTAAGAAAAGAAAGCTTTAAATTAAGAAATGGGAATTAATTTGGACATCTAGGGCAAAACGTCTATAATCTTCAATAATTTATTTTTCAATTTTATCTTCGAGGCACGCAAGTGACTGTTGTCTACTCAAAGCATAAAATAGATATGAGCCTAGGGGCTACAACTCCTCCAGGCGAACTTTGTTCTGTGAAGGCAAACTCTCAAATCGCTAGAGGTTCTCATAACATGAACTTCAAGAAGAAAGAAACCCTACATAGACAGGTAGATCGGCCTCCGTTTGCCCACGCTGGATGTCGGTTAGTCGAATGGAAATTCGTGAATTGCCATCACTACTCAACGGCTGCCGAATGATAAAGTCCTCGGGTGAGCCCGTGTGTTTCGTATTTGACGGAGCATAGACACGTTCTATCCTTGGTTTACCCATTTCGTCAAGAGGAACTTCCACAAGTTCGCCGTTTGACAATTTCCTTGACATGAAGAGGTCGAATTTATATCGTCCCGGATTCGCCTGAAGACAATGCACGAAAATGTGGCAAATGGTAGTCCACTAAAACCTCTAAATACTGCAAATGATATGACCAGGCAAATTGAAATCCAACTTCTGACCCGAGCCGAGCAAAAAATCATCTTACTCACCAGGGAAACATTTTCAAAGAAGTGGGTCGTAGACGCCCTGCATGACTTTGTTGTGCCGGCGCAGTAGCAGGGCAAACACTTGTCACCGTATTTCATAAATCCTTCCGAACAGTCTCTGCACACCTCACCCTCGTAACCCTCCTACACAAGAAAGGGGGATAGAAAAAGTTAAAAAGTCATGAGTGACCAACAAGTCATTGGCATTATGCCATGGACTAATCCGATCTCCTCGCCTAAAGACATTCTGTTTTTCAACTGGTGCTGTGGATTGCAGAACTGTAGCCCGCCTATGACGAAATGTGAGCTTTTGTGGATGCGCCTCATACTGTGGTCCACATTCTGTTTTCGGCTCTTGGAGGAGAAGTTCTTGCTACCCGGTGGAGAACACATTGAGTCAAGCCAAAAGTACTCGCCTTGCAATTGCAGGTTTCAATGGAGGTGATACTCTCAGTTCCCGAGGGGTTGCAGAGATTCAGCAACTCTGAACGCTCGTCACACTTGGCCTCTGGCGGAGGAGAGTCAAGCGTTTTGCAGAGGTCACAGGACTCGTCCAACAGACGTCCGTCGCCCCTTACCTCGCAACGGCACCGGTAGCCATGCGGAGAATCGGGGTCTGCAGCGCACTCTTTGCTAACACTGAAGGGAAAAAAGGTCTTGTTATTACTAAAACTGCAATTCCTGCTGTAATCACATGCATAAGTCGTGTCCAGAAGTTTGACAAAGCGCTTTCTCTTTATCGCCTAATCACTTACTGTGGCAAGTCACGACCGCACCTTTCGCAGGCATAACATGGAGACGTGACGGGCTCTCCAAGGGGGCGGTAGTAACCGGATTTGCACTCGGTGCAGTCGGGGCCAGTCTTGTTCTCGGGACAGGCAACGCAGTTCCCTTCATCGTCACACTTTTCGCAGGCGCACACCAACCGGCATGTGGTCGGGTCTTGGGCAGGGTGCTCGTAGCCCCTTTCACATTGCTTCAAAAGGAGAGAAAAGGTGTATTCTTTAAACGGATATTAGTCTTCCATTGTTATCTTCCATAGGGGAAGGTCTCTTCTGTCAAGCCTTACTTCCTCTCATATGTGGAATTTTCTGCTTAGTTCACTGTGTGAATCGTTCACAGTTCAAGGCTCAGGCTCGCTTTGCTAAGAGAGGAGAATGTGGAAGGTTTAATAACAGTTCCGTTCGGCTAGTCTACTTTCTCGCAGGTCATCAGTCTCCAAGAGATGTGGCCTCTTTCTTTCAACATGTTATGCCGATGCTAGCATTTTGACAAGCTTTTGTTTCGTAGTAACATTTGGTGCGAAGAGACTGTGATAGTTGGAAAGGAGGAATGGCAATTAGCGGGATTGTATCGAAGGTAGAAGACGTTCAGACTCCTCAAGTAACCTTCATCCTACAACCCTTTACTCTTGTAACACATTCATAAATGAACAGATGTTCGACTCTCGCGACGCAGTAACTGCTTTCATACCTCTGGACACACAGGACTGTTGTACATCACTTCGCTCCTTCAGATGATGGAAGTTGGACTAAATACGGGAATCAGTACTTCCTAGATTCGTCGGGATGGTGGACTTATCTTGATTCAATCTGGGAAAGGAGTCGCTCTCCTCATTCCCTAATTATGAGGCTCGAAAGGAGTAAATTTGGCACATCCCTTTACGATCGGCCAAAATAACATGCGTAGTGTGAAAATATGCCCACTTTGAGCTGGAAAAGTGATGGAGCGGTACATTTTTAATTGGGATACAAATTGGCACCTCCAAGGCGACGATTTGCTTCTCATCGCCCTGGTTGAGGATTTCGGCCATTTGTATGAGAAACCCCTTCACTGTTTCTAACGGTTACAGTTTTATTCTACCGTCTGACTTTACCATTTGCCTGTTTTGCAAAGTGAAAAGTCATTGTAAACGCGTTTAAATGGGGAAGTCAATAATGTTCGATTGGCACAACAACCTGACAAGAGAGTCCTTTGTAGCCTTCGGGGCACTTGCAAGACTCGATTTCAGGAAAGAGCGTTCCCGGAGCATCTGTGGGTGCTACATACTCCAGTCGGACATCCTCCAGTTTGTATGTCTCCTGACCTCCATAGATGTTCACACGGAAGCGGATCTTCTCCACATTCGAGAGCAGCCTCATCATCTGTTGCCGGGTGGCTGGTTGCACATTATCCTCGCATCCGGGACCTCCCGTCACCCAGCCGTCGCGTTCAGTGAGACGCACGTGAAGTTGGTTCTGATAGCCAGCCGAATCGGTGTAGAGAGTTGGTTGAGTCAGGGATCCACAGTAATAAATCTTTTCCCCGTTACCCTGAAAAAACAAGTGAGTCTTGGTACGTTCACGTAGAAACTTTGAAATGGATCAACTGTCACCGCTTGACGCCGTTTAGATTTCCACTTAAATTTCATCTTTTGACCACGGTTTTGGAGCTAGTACCAAACCAACGTTAGTACGTTTCGCTCGGCAAAGTCCCTCGCCCAAGCTATAGTACACTAGTATTTTCAAGTCCCCATTTATCAACTAAAGCGTCGTAAATTAATTGAGCTTGACGGCTGGAGATCATGACAGACATTTATAAATCACCTTATCTAAAGCCTTTGCGAAGAGCGCTATAGCCTGCGAATTTGGGCCTTCTAACCCTTGGTTAACGGTAGACTAACACAAGCGGCAGGCATAATTTTTATGGCAACTTTTTTCGACAGTCAAACTAACCTCGAGGATGAGCGCTGCAAACGGTCGGTATCCTTCCATCGGTCCAACCAACGTAATGACAGCTTTCAGGAAGAGGCTGTAGGAAGTGATCTAGATGGGAGAAAAGAGGCGAAATGCGAATCTAAGTCTTGTAATCGAGATCAATGGCCTCTAACGAGACCGGATGTCGTGAAGAGATCTTCAGCCTCATGGGCGATTTCCTCTGAACAGCAGGCTAGTCAGATTTCGAACAATGTTCCTTAAATTTTCGTAAGTTACATTGTGGTAAGCCTTTGCACCATACGGAATTTGACTCCTTGACCAACTGAATCGGGTCTACTAATATTCTTGGCTCAAGAGTCTTGCTCAATTAGGTGTTAAGTTGAAAGCTATTGAATGGATGTTTTTGTTCAGCCTGTGTTCAGCTTTGTGCCTAAGAAACATACTGTAACGTGAACTCGATATTTTCGTCTATAAATTTTGAACGTAGGAGAATTTCTCGTATTTGTATTCGAATTTTTGCTTTATTTTTTCTCGGAATCAGATGGAAACAAAACGCAATTAATATCTACTTTCTTGTGCGAGTTCAAATTGAATCATAGCAGAGCTCAAGAGGTGGATGCACTAATAGAAAAAGTGCTCGATGTTGGTTCCAAGACTTCCGTTCCGGAAATCCGATCATCGTCAAGGAGCCTCGCCTCGAAGGAGACCATCGGCCCATGTTCGCAACGGGAAGGAATAAGCACGACGACTGTGGAATCCCATCTACACACACACTATTCGTGAACTCGGGTCTTGACTAAATTGCAGCTAACCAAACGTCCACGGCTGGGTTGAAATATCTGTGCACAGTAAATACAGGAGGAAAACTTTGGACTCGTGTGTGCCTGCAGCACGAATGCATGTTCAAGCGACCGCAAGAACAAGTGCGCATCTTCGTTGTTTCCTTCGCAATGCACAATTGCCACCGCTTATTGCACCAAATCATCACTTGTGATGATCGGGGAGGATCAAGCAAATGGGGAGATGAAAAATACTCCTCCCGAGACACACACCTAAGCCGAAATTTCATCGAAAAGGAATTAAGGTCGGCAAATGGTGGAATACCCAAGCAGTGGCCACTCCTTATTCCTTTCTCTGATACAACCGGGCGGAAGCATAACAGCGGCGGATTCCCATTGTCGAGCATGAAATTGGTGACAAGTATGGGAGGAAACTCATAAGAACAACAACCATCAGTGCTCAATTGCCATAGTGCAATGCTGCTGCATGATGACAGCACATGACAAACATGGGAAGCTCCACTTGCTGTTAGCAAATTAAAAAAAACACTCCTCTACGATATGACATTTCATCCCATCCTCCATTTTCACTCAGTATTTCTTCGGACGGCTGATTATTACACTTTTCATAATTACGATTTATTTTTAAAAGAAATAATAAAATGGCCAAAATGACAATAGAAAAGACTTTGCATCGCTTATTAACCCTCAAAATAAAGAATTTACACACAAAGGCACCTATGACTTTCCACTAGCTGGCAGAAATTCGTAGATGTCAACGGAAATTATTTCGATTAAATACAATAAATAACGTGAAAACTGTTTTCTGTTTTATACTTACACCCAATAACGCACGTTCTATATTTGAAAGATTATTTATCAGGGTTTTTAAATTTCTGTTAGAAAACAGATTCGGACCTTAGATTCAGAGAGAATCGAAAAGAATATCTTTTGTTATGCGTTCCCGAAGAAGGCTACTTATTACTATATGGTAAATTTCACAGCACGAAACCTAGAATGGCCATTCTTGTCCCTCATTTTGCCCGAGACCCGCTATAAAACTAGAAAAAGGAGGTGATTAAGAAGTGTGCCGGTACCCAGTCGCCAGTGAGTCCAAAAGTTCCCTCCAGGTAAGTGTGATTGGCTTCCGGGACGGTCACAAAGAAGGTCGAGTCGGTCAGTCGAAGACCCTGAAGTTCACCTCGAATCGGCTTATCGGCGGAATCATATTGCACCAAGCGTACGTCCTCAATTGACGTCTTCGCCGTTTTGTCCGTCTAAAGCGAAGCAACTCAGTTCACTTTGGAGAATTCATTATGACAAATTGAAAATATTAAGGTAGATATCTAATACTTTAAGTCGACACTCACCCATTATGGTCAGTTTTTATAGTCTTCCTACTTGGTATTTAGTAAAGACTCCTACTCTCTACGGCACCATCTGCCCTTAGTTCTCTAACCGATCTTAAAATATTTCACCTTTGTGGTTAACGTCTTTCCTTCAGACTGTCGCACAACATTCAATGGGTCCAGGAAGAATTCATCATTCGAAAACCTTATCAAATATAATATAATTTAATTCGATTTCCCATCTGGAAGCAATCAGCTCAAAGGAATCATTGCTGAAGTGGTGCCCATCGTAGAGTCGTAAAATCGGCCTCAAGGAAATGTCTGACGAAGCTGGAGTTACTTCAAGTTTTGCATCATTTGGTGGTCCCACATGAAACAATGACGGTCACAGTGCGGCTGGTAACTGTGCGAGTACTCGCCTCATAATTTTCATTGTCCCTTAAGTTAATTCTCCCCCGATGGCGCACTCCGGTTGTGGAGTAAGTGAGGCTTAGGCCAGAATTCGCTGAATCCCCTTTTTTGCAAATATTTATTCCGCTTGAATAAGTGAACATTGAAACTCGAATGGATGTATGAGCACACCATGTTGTCAGTCATGGCATTTCCCCTATTCTAAACGCCTAAAACCCTCTACTCACCCCGCCGAAAATAGTCACATTCCTTTTTAATATATTCACCTTCATGCATGATAAAGTGCTTACTCCAGAAGTGGACAGGAAAAACACTTTCTCGTTCATTCTGGCTGAACGCGTTGAAATGATTTGCATTTTTGATAGCATGAGAAACTCGAAGTGGAAGTATACAATGCCCATTCTGTAACACTTTAAAACATACAGGTGCAAGAGAGTATCCACGGAGGCTTCGACAGTCGTGAGAAAGGCCCGAGCAGTAGCAGTCCAGACACATGTCCTCGTTCCACGCAGCGTCGTTAAACTTCGGCACAGCACAGTAGCTTCCGGCTACAAGGCAGAAGTGGACTCCAAGTTATTTCTGCCAAATCTCTCATTAAATTGACGACTTGGCTGCCCGTGTGCAGGCCTCTGCTCCGCCTTCAGTCCAGCTCTTTCCCGCCATGGTTAAACTTAAGATAAGATCAACATCATTCCTGGTTTTATTAGTTAAAAACCAATTACTGTCAAGAAGGATTGACTCTTCAGTCTAACCGGAAGTCCAAAGTAAACAGGTAAATCATTCTCCTTGCATGGGTACCCTATAAACAAAACGCCGTACAAACACTGAAGCCGTGAGTAGTTTATGATTATAAACAGTGACTTATACTGCTCCTAATTTATGTCTCAATGTCCAGTGTTTACATCCAGTGATTCTATGTTGGCAAGCACGAACCGGTTATGCCTGTGAAAGTTTACGTGCGTCATAGCGGAGGGTTCATGGTGAGACCAGCCCCCCCCCCAAATGACGTGTTTGCCAGCTTCGCAGTGGTGAAGTCGATGCATACTCACCGCCAACATTGACAGTGTAGTCGGGAGCCAGAACGCGATCCTGATACGTTACCGCCTCACAAGTGTACATGCCACTGGCTCTGGGGTCAATGTTTATGAGTGTGAGGTAGCTGGTGACACGATCACAGCCCTCGACAGTGGTGTTTTCCACATAGGCGACATCGGTTTTGATGGGGCCCCAGTTGAAGCGCCAGTTGATGGTGGCCGGCGGACGCCCGTGGACCACGCATTTCAGGGTCACATTGGTGCCTTGGATTCCCATAACATCTTGACCGCGAGGTGGGTAAACGACACTGGGTCGACCTGAAATACACAGTCGAGTAGATAAGAATAGTGGCACATGAATGAGCGTATTTCTGAAAGACCCTTCTCGTCCAAAAAGGGGAATCCGGGAGTACCACATTGATATGACGCAGTTGAATCGCTTCCGGTCCATGGGAAAGTCGTTTTATTAGTGTCGGATGGTCTAGAAACCCCCCGAAGGGACAGCCAGCCACACGTCAGAAAGAAGAGTCAGCCCCCAATCGGCCCACTAGATCGGCAAACGGGTTTAACCCATCCTGACTGAAGAGGGGCCCCCTCTAATTCACTGTGACCTCTAAGAGTAACAGAGGGAGAAAACGTTTCTCATCATTGTAGCGCTTTGCAATGAAAGATTGGGAGAAGAGCCGTGCTTCATCCACCTAACTAGAACCCCTTTCCTATCACCGCGTTTCAAATGACTCCCCAAGACGACCTTCCCTCTCTCCTGGTGCTCTTAAGTCCTGGGACTTACGCTTCCAAGTTAGTTAACTGCAAACTTAATGGAATAGTTTTTTGGGTAGGGCAGAACTTTGAATATGTGGCCTAAACGACGTGGCTCTTCCATTTCTGCGAAATACGCATCCCATGCTACCTCTGTGGGGGAAGAGTTTGCACTATGCATTCACCACAAAAAAAACTAGGCAGTTAAACGTACTGCAGCCGACTTCGTCACTCCCAGAGGGAAGGCAGTCGGTCTGACCGTCGCAAAGGTAAGAACGCGGAATCGGCCGTTGGTTTTCAGGACAAATGTAAAATCTGTTGTTGCAGGGGGTGTCCGGATTAGGCGCTATATGCGGAGGGAAGAAAAGTAAGGCCATCGAGTAAATCAAGCTCATTTTCAGTAAAATAATATCTTATGGTGTTTACTTCACGGTTCTAAGACAATTTCACATCGAGTAAAGCTTAATTGTTTTTTATACATTGACAATTCGGCACAAAAGCGAGGTTCACTCATCCTGAAGTCATCCTTTTAGTGCTACACACTTCTGTGTAGGTCAATTTGCAGATTACTTTACCAAGCCGCAATTTATAGCCCAGAGGAAAATGAGAGACTGATATTAGTAATTTATATCCTCAGGGGGAAATTCTTGCTTCTGGATGCCGCAATAAACAATGCCTAGGAGAAAAGTAATGAAATACCTGGACAGTTGCTTTCGTCGTAGCCATTTCCGCAGTCATCTTCGCCATCACAGTGCCAAGAGCGGAGGTAGCAGAAACGTGAGGGCTCCTTACCGTCGAGGGGCAGGCAGGCATACTGGTTTGGATCGCACTCACCTTAACAAAGAGTGAAGCATGAAATTAAGTAGTCTCATGCTTGCGCATCATCTCCGCGTTATCGCGGTCCCCGTACTTGGAGGCGGTAGGACTTTTGTCCCTCCCTCCTCATATTCCCCATCCAATGAGCCAGACGGCTGCTCACGGCTTCTCCATGGCTAGTATGTGTAAAGCATTTCGTTGAGGCCATTGAAATACTTGGCAGACTTTTGAAAGCTACTTATTTATCTTTGCTACAGGGAGACTCGACCCCTCGTAAGGACTGGATGACATCAAGACAGGAAATAATGTGTCGCATTTTTGTGGCCCCTGGTTATGCGACAGAGGTGGGTGAAACTCTTTAAAAAAAGAAGTCAATTTCGAAGGTAATCGTATTTCCACAGCTTCTGCAGAGGCTGTGTGGGGATTTTACGTTTGTCACGGAAAACCTCCCACCATTTCTGCCTCAAATTTCAGTTTCCATCTTGAGAGTTGGACAGAATCACGGGTAGAGTTCTTTCGAGAGAAGGAACACTTTGTTTCCCCAAGCCTGTGTCATATCGAAAAATTGTGCTTTCGGTTTCCTAAAACAGTATTCTTTAAAGGCAATTTTTGCTGGAAACGAGCTAATTAACTTCGAGAAAGATGTCAAGTGGATATTCCTCGACGATGTTACTGATGGTAGTGCGATTTACGTGACGGGCCATGGACGGACCAAGGGAGCTGCCTTCTCGATTAGCTAACTTACGACAGCGTTCGGGGATTTCATCAGTTCCGTCGGGGCAGTCAGGCACTCCGTTACAGAAGAGGGTTTCAGGTATGCATTTGTCACCGCCGCAGGACCTTTCCCCTGGTCCGCAAACCCCCTGAATCAGTATCTTCGCCTCGGCCTCACGGAACTGGGTAAGATGAATAGAAATGGGAATTAGTTTGAATTTCTTAGCCTACCCACTCTGCTAATAAATTGAGCAACAAATTGTCCACGTAGTTGTACTTGTAGGCAACGCTCGGAGTGAAGTTATTTAACCCTTTATTCAAGAGTGAATGATTTGAAACATGAATGACACCATTCTTCATCGCCGTGAGGACATCAACCAAGCTGGACGGTTCCGAGTGGCCGACAAGCGTCAGGATTGTTTAGACGCATCTTGTTCGTTCTACTTAATCCCATTCAATTTCTCCCACAACTGAGGAATCAACGAAAATCCACTTAACTTTTACCCAATCAGATTGAGGGAAGGTAAAAAGATGCATCGACAAAAAGCCGTGAAGAATAAAAATGGATCATTGTGAGTATGTTAGATTAAAAATTTAACTTATCAACGTACACCATCGGTGCAAACATAGGCGGTGTCGTTGAAACTGCTGTCCACATTTTTGACCACAAGAATGGCAGCATTTTTTACACTGGTGCCAGCAACGATCTCCTCCCGACCTGGTTCTAACGCCCTATGGTCTTTCCGAAACCAGGAGACCTTCGACACCCCACCGGAGGGTGCTCTCCCATCGGCCAGAGTGAGGGAGCAGAAAAAGCGCACGCTGGCTCCCAAACGCGTTGTCACCCTCTCCGGGTTCACATTTATTCCTAGAGGAGAATGGAGACAGTAGAGGTGGGTCCAAAAGGCCTTCTGGGGGGGGGGGAATTCCAAAAAAAACAAATTAATAATTTTCTCACCACGGCCAGGTTAAATGTTAAGTCTTTGGCACCGGGGGTGCGATTAGTGTCCCTAAGGCGTCACTCCCACATCTCAAGCTAATGACCAGCGGCAATGACATAAAACCGCCCTAAGACTAAGGCTATTATAATTGGACGAAAAAGTGAAGAATAAAACGGCAGTTATCGGAATTTATACAACTTGAACGCCCTTGTGAGCACCAGCATGTGACTCCCCTTTCCTCTACCTTCATACATTTAGACGATGATGTTCAACGCTAAATTTATGTTTCCTTTCGAAATGTCTGTTCCCAAAGACAATGCTAACTGGGACAGGTCGAAACTTAACAATCCTTTTTTTACTTCCATCCAAAACCCGCTGCCGGTGCCACAACACCATTCTCCTACCGCTTAACATTTTAATCGCCTAATCCATCTGAAAATTTGTAACGAAATCCCTATTCGACTTGTAGCATCTGCAGTGATTACTTGGAGCGGACTAAGTGAAGGCTTAGGACAATTAGTGCGTTTATACATATGGCCGGAGGTGGGCAGCTTACTTCGGTCCTCAACAATGAGTTTGGCAACATCCATGACTTGGAGAAGACGGCAAATGTACTGTCCTTCGTGGCGTTTTTCAGGGTTGTTGATGAAGAGGAAGGCTGTAGCAGGAGCTGCCGACGGTGCCGTCGTTTCTGCGTCTTCCGGAATGGCCTGTTCTTCGGTGGAACCTTCTGGAATGAAACTCCATCGTACCTACATTTAATATAAAAAAGGAGTGAATATCTCCTGTGCAAACACATGCTTATTTCGGAATATAATTAAATGACACTCACGCTCGTCCCGCCATTCTTCATGCCTGTCACCCGGCAATGGAACTCGGCCATGTCGTTGATTCCACTGGATTTGTAGTCCTCTTTCGGTTCAATGTTGATCGTTATGGTCCCTTCAGGCAAAAGCAAAGAGACACCAAGTGAAAATAAAGGTGTCATCAAAGCTACCTCAAGTGTAATAATTGCGACGAGAGATACTCACTTTCCCTGACGATAATATGCGAGGACTTCATTGTCTCGCCGAACCGACAGGCATACGTGCCCGTTTTGTTAGGCGAAAGCTCAGTATAGCCGAGGATGCTCGACCTGCCCAAGTTAATCCGGTTTGGCACTCGTCCCAACAACTCGCCATTCACGTACCAGTCAATCTGTTCGTATATAAGTTGTCTCACTTTAATATCGCCAAGGCATTGTCGTGTCCTTTCCCTAAGTGCTCTTAATTCTTAGAAGCTGTCACACGGTTGAAAGATTATCCTTTATGTGATCCTCACTCACATGGAGGATTATTTTACCAACAACGGGTGATCAAGCAACTCCACCGGCTACTGCACATAATGACACTAACAAAGCGACGGACAGTCCTATTCGCCGCATCGTCCCTTAATAGAACTAACATGCGTCTCTTGAGTAGATTCCTGCCCCCGTTGAAGAAATATAAATTTATACCTGAGGAAGAAAAAGAGAAAATAGGAAAATAGTCTCCTGAGCGGAGGAGAACTCACATCGCGAGCCTTGAAGGGCACAGACGTTGGGATGTCGCAGTGCAGTTCCAATTGTTCATCAGGATAAAGCACAACAATCTCATCGGGATCTTCTGAGAGTTCAACTACGGCAAAATATATTACGAGATGGTCAAAGAGTCTGTTTTAGGCAGGACGAAAGGTGTCATCTTAAAATTGCTTATTCGGATTTATAGAAATAACAGTTTTGGTCCCAGTGTGGGATTTCGTCAAGAATTCGAGTCAATGTACCCTAGTAATAGCTTAAATTTAAGAAATTTGGCTCAGTTAAGAGAAAAGCCTGTCAAATTCAATCTTTTTACTCAATTGCCTCATATGAGAAGAGGGAGGCCACCACTTACTGGAATTGAGGTCGGGTTGCTTAAATTTAGCCAGTCCAATGAAAGTGTTTTCGCCCAACTTTTCACCGGAGACAGAATCGAAGACGGTGCAGATGTAGCGTGGCGCAGTTTCGAGGTCGGTTGGAACGGCGGTCGACAAGAGCCCCACCAAGGTGACCTCCTGCCGGGCGTCCGTTCCGATTCTGCCTCGACCCTCTTCGCTCCACTCGTAGCGCACATTTGCATTACCTCCCCATCGGCAATCAACCTTTGCCATCTTCCCATTCGCATTCACCTCCCTCAGTATGAAGTTTGGCTCTTGAAAGCAAAAATATCGTGGTTAGATTTACTAGAATCTACAATGTTACGGGAAGTTAATTCCCTCGAGATACCCAAGAAATTTAACGTATTTTGTGTCCACCAAACCACCCCAACTTTCTCATGGACAACCCGCTAGGCTAACTTTTCCAATCCTAACCTCGTTT
This sequence comes from Dipylidium caninum, assembly GCA_017562135.1. NCBI lineage: Eukaryota > Metazoa > Platyhelminthes > Cestoda > Cyclophyllidea > Dipylidiidae > Dipylidium > Dipylidium caninum. The sequence goes on from QEYB01000050.1 coordinate 164,186, forward strand.
ACATGAGGTGCGGGGAAGAAGGAGACAGTCATGGAGGAGCGTAGAGATTAATGATGTTTCCCAAGCCGCTTTGTGGGCGACCACAGTGTGACTGTCAGTGAAGAGATGAGTTTCGAGATGAGTTTACCGAAAGCGTGTATGAGAAAAGTCTGTGCGTATGTTTATCATGATTGAAAGACATCGACTTCCACAGTCTCATGTAAACAAAGCAAAAATGCCTCGAAAGGCATCATAAACACGTATTTGGAGAAGAGGCGGTCCGGTGAGTGTGTGAGTGAACCGTGAGGACAGTAAATTCAGCTTTGTTGTTGCCTGATTTTCATGAGTCTAGTTTTTCATAGAGTACTTCATAATCTGGATGGGGGTAATGTGAGTGACAGCTTCATCGCGCCATCTAAGATGGCTAATTCATTCCTTCGTCGAGGCCTGCGCTTTTCTATTAATTGCTAATGGTAAAATAGAGTCAGTAGTAGAAAGGCGTATGCAGGCTCGTCTTCCCGTGGTGGAGGAGATGAAGTCGAATCGTAATGCCTAACTTTATGCCTACTGAATAAAGTGATGTAGAACCACCTTTTCTAGGTGGTTTGACTGATCGACATCGCACAGGGATCGTGTTGGAATCAGTGAATGAAAAACTCGCTTAAATCGGCTATTAGTAACAGAGACGGCGAGAGGCGGACAGGAAAAGGTGTAAAAATTGAATTGAATTGAATGACTTACTTGTGATGCTTCGACGTATTCTAACTAGCGGGATGTCATCCGAGTGAGGCTTGGATTGGGTGCTGTGACTCTCGAAGGAGCAATAAAAAGGCTCTTCGGGTGTGGAAAGTGGAGTTAACTCGAGTTGACGTTTGCCCGAGTGTGCCAAATGAACCAGTCCGAGGGGCCGTTCCCAAGAGATCATGTCGGAGGGCCCGGAGTTCTTCACAGCTTGTCGACAAACTTGGATGACTTCTTGGTCATTCAATGCATTCACCTCCGCTTTGTTGGTAGTCACAGAACGCGCTTCAAGGAAATCATGGGGGCAAATTTAGGACTCGTACCTGCAGGTCCTTTTCAATTGTGTCCGATATTAGGCAGGATGACCTTAGTCTCATTAACTTGCCCACACATCCAACTAATCCGCCCAACAGATGTTTCAAGAGAAAGCTAATGCCGAGGTTTCATTCTAACCCTAAGTGAACATCTCGTTGCAAGAGCCTAAGCCAATTGGAACCTTCATCTCCGCCACCTTAAACAAGCTAGTGAAAACAGAAAATCGAGCTTTGTTTAGAATTTCACCTCCGTAAAATGCATTAACAAATCCACTTTCGAACAACTCAGATGTTCTCGTTCACAGGCCTAATGACCGTGCCACTTTCCCACGACGCTAGTTCGTGTTTTAAAATATGACAGGCGCAATGAGTTGACGAGGAGGCCGGCCAACTTTCTTCCAAATTGTATGTCAATCTGGGGCAGGAATGAACAAGTTTAGTGAAGGTTATGACAAACTCGACTTATGACTGCTGACATTGTTCACTCACCACATTCCACCAGCTATTTGGTGGAGTGGGAATATCAGCCGTCTTGATGGGCAGACGGAATAGTGTCAGGAAATTGTGAAATATTTCACACATTAGTCGTCTACCACTTGCCAGCATTTTCTTCTTACTTTACTTCAACCTTTACTGACAAGCATGAGTTACGGTGGCGAGAACTTCTTGTTAGCGTAGTGATTTGGAAAGAGGGCATTTGATGATAGATCTTAAAAACGGTGAGTTAAACGAAGCCATCGTAAAAGAAGCAGAAGTAACTTACCCTCGTTTCCTGTGATGATGAATTTCCGAACAACTGTCGAAAGTCGCGACAAGTCAACCTCCGCAGTGGGCTGTGCTCCGCAGTAGTAGACGCCGAGATCGCTCGACTTCACTGAGGCAAAGTTCAACAATTCCATCCGATTCTTCGTGTAGGGTTGAAGCATCTGCTCGCCCCCAGCTCTGAACCACTGGTGCTTTTTGCCCGCTATTGAACACTGGACTGTTAAGGCCTGGCCCACCTTAACTTGGAGAACTTCCACCTCTTCCGGTTTGTAGGTGAGAGTCTCATAGATGGGAACTAAAATTGCATTTACCCAAGCGCTTAGAAATGTCCAACAAAAACACAATAGAAATCCTCAGAGTGGGACTCTACGTGTGATGACAAAGTCATACAGGGCTTTAACCCTATTCTCAAGGGAGTCTCCATACTACTGATTCAAAAAGTAATAGTCGCGCACTCATCTAGATATTACGATGGCAAACTTCTGCGAGCAGCATCAAGTTCTTACAATAGAATGCGCGCCATGTGGCGGGCTGGGGACACCTCTTGTACAACAGGTAAATTTGACTCCTATGCGTGTCAAAATCTATTTCAAAAAGTATCCTAGCGCCTCACTATTACATGTAGAGGCGAGAGACTTCAGGAGTACCAGACGCCTAAACTTTTAGCAGATAAATTAAGGTGTAGTTTAAAACACTTTTGACAGATGTGTGAATAACTGGAACTGAGGAGAGCTTAATGTAGTCAAAGTAATAGCGTTATTGTGGGTAATAAAGTGGACAATAGTGTCACCTTTGACATTTGGTGTTATCTGCTTCTGCACAACAAAGGTGGTCTTCGACACCAAACTGTGAGTCGTGGAGTCGAATACTTTGCAGAAGTAGACAAAAGCCTTGGCATCTTTGTTCAGACTAGTGATTGGCAGAGCTAACACAGGCGCCGGTTTGTCCGCCTGGAGGACTACTCTCATCAACTCCCCGTCCTTCATGTCAGTGAAAACCAGTACATCGTCCTGCATCGCTTGGTAGAGGGGACAGCGTAGTTCGAGTACATTGTTTCCCTCTCCCCAGGTGCAGATTCACCTGATAGAAGTTGGGCAAAGAGTGGCATGAGGAGACGAGAAGGAATGTGAGAATGAGGGCAGGAAGTGAGTAGAGCTGACAAAAGCCCCGATAGCCGGGACTATGTGTCACCATGACCATCCGGTGAGCCAGCTTGCATGTAAAGGAGTGAGGAATGCCGTGAATATAACAATTATATATAGGCGAATAAGTTGACGAATCACTACGAAGACTGTTGTGGAGGTGGTCTATGCACCGCCCATTCATGGGGTCGGCCGGTGTACAACCTGCACCGATTTGCACATCTCCACGTTCATTGGTTGGTTAACCACTGACAAGCTGACGCATCCCCTTCGTACCATTACTAATTTGGCGTTACTAAAGATTTAGTGGATGAAATTCAGAGTTCCCAACTATTTCTAGCAAATGAAACCCAGTCGACCGGGGATATACTGTAGATTTCCGTTTGGTTACCGCACCGGCTTGCCTGTTAATAAACGCATTCCTTGACTATACAAATATAAATGGAGAATCAAACCTCTTACTTTGTTTTCACCAAAACGCTGATATATTTTTGTTCTTTCGAAGCATATTAGACTAATGTCTAGGTTGAACATCCTCATCGATGTATTTTTCTCCAGAAAAGCTAAATCACTAGGATAACCTACCGCCAGTTTGTTTATTTACCCTCTGCGGTTTGTACTTCCGCTTGTTTCTCTTTAGTTCTCCAGCCCTCGTTTGTGTTTAAAATTAATTAGACACTGTGGTTTGGCTCCGTTCAACCCCACAGGAGACCGGAAACACCATAATCGAGTCTTGACTGAAGTTGAGCAGAAATTTTCCCCCAAACTTACTTTATGCTCAAGGTTCCTGTTGGAACGATCGTAAAGTGTTCTATTCCTCACGTTCCTTCAAGAATACCATTTCCTATTTATCCGTTAAGGCATTGAAGGTGAATTTTTCTGAGAAATCAAAATTAATCTGCCAATCGTCTTGAAAAGTTTGATTGACCACATTCCGATACTCGATTTTCCCCTCACGTGTGCTATTTGAGGAGTAAATGAAAGACGTTCGCCCGGTTATGTGAAGAGTCGGCAGACGACATTATGGAATGTCCGTCTTACTCCTCCACCTCATGTCATCGTTCCTCTGTCAGGCTATCAACAAACGTGCGTTAAATCCCTATGACCGGAATACATTCTCATTCACATAACGGACCAAATCGGAACTACGTCTGAGTTTTGGTTTTTGTCCGCGGCATATTCCTATGCTCCACCCAAAGAATGAATTATGCAGAATAGTCCTCTTTGATGGAACTTTCCTTCCTGCAAGTGAGTTTTAAATAATCTTAAGGCCACCAGTTCTCTCCTCTATATCTTTGAGTCAGTGGCAAGGTGAAGTTAAACTTTGAGGCGTTATTATGTGAAATCAGTCATAACAAAGTCATGATTAGGAAGTCAGGGAAAAAGAGATTGCATGTGAGACAGACCTAGAGGCACTTTAACTTAATACTTATGCCTTTCCCAAAAGAGCAGGTACCACATAGCGCAGCCGAGATTGTCCAGATCCTCGGCCCGTCGGTCAAGCAGACGAGGCATTGCTGTTATCGAGGACAGGACCCAAAGATTGTGCAAGGCTTGAGCCCGCCGAAACCGAAATGTGCGGTCACAAAATATCTGAAATAAACAATAAAAATTTTATCCTGGAGCCTGGCCACATGCCAATCTTTGCATTTTGCGTAACAAACTATCGACTCACGTCTAATGTGCGTAGCTGGCGCTAAGCAGTTCTCGAATGGAAAAGCAGGTCAAACAGACGATTCCAGTAGCCCGCCTTTGTGGTAAACTCAGGACTTTCTTTTCTAAACGACATTTGACTATAGACCGGCCAGATGTCCATTCATTGCTGATCTTATCTCAGATAAATCTTTCGTCTCTGTGACCGAATCAGTAGTCTTATGTTTTAGTAACTTCAAGCGAATAGGATAAAAGAAATAGATGGGGCTTGGGGAAAAAAGTAGAGGAACTTTGAGACCACTCATATGCAATTATGTACCAAATATCCTTTGTGGGAAGATAAAATGAGCGAATGAAATTCGCATTGCACGTTGCTAGTAATTTGTTTTAATTATCCGTCTTATAAAGGAGGAGACTTTCGCTTTGTACCTGAACTTGTTGCTTTTTGGCTTTTCCCCCGGTTCCCCGATAAATTTCGTGGTACTTTCCTTGGAGGTGAGTTGTACAATCTCCTGAAAAGAGACGTGTGTTTTATCTCCTACTGCATTTCCCTAGCGCAGTATAGACTGCTCGTTTGTTCCATTGTCTTTTTTAAAATATGTTATGCAAGGAACTTTCTAAAAGTTTATTCTTTTTCATTTTCTTCCAGCTTTTTCTCCCACAAGCTTATTCATCTCTTTTTTTCTGTCAAGTGCTTTCATTTAGCGCACATGTCGCGCCTGTTCTTCCTCTCTCATTCTTTATTCTTTCCTTTTTTCCGCCTACCCATTCCGCACTGCTGTGATTTTTAAACTCCCAACCGATGGCCATCTAATGTAGGCTGTAAAACTGTCATAAGAAGGCGGCACTACAACTCGGCCTTGCCTAGACACATTGCGACCACCTTACATGCCATAAATTGGGCCCCCCAGCATTGTGGTCAGCCACTTTTATCTCAAAGCAACTCAGAACCGGCCCTGAATATTGTTGTTAGTCTAATCAAGTTGAATGTAAACTACAGTTGGCAAAGTAGACACACCCATGTGGTCGCGCTCCAACTGATTTAGGGTTTGCCTAACTAGTCGTTTTCTTCATCAACATGAAGGAAGGAAGCCGGTGAAGTTGTATACCCCCCTGACGGGGATTATTGTCCACGTCCATGTGATATCTCTTTACTGCTAAGTGTCGCATCATACTGGTACGAAAGGATTATCATTAACTCATGAAATTTGATCCTCTTCTGCCTTTGGGCGGCAGTGTACACAAAAAAACCGGGTTTGTTGTTATTAGGCGACTTCTTCCCTGTGTTTACGATTCCTCCTAAGGACGTTGGACGTTAATCAACCAGGCGCAAAAACAAGCTATGCAACTACCTGCACCGGTTTATTTTTTTACCTAAACCAGGTTATTCTGGAGACGGTGGCGAGACGAACGGTAGTGCGGGAAGAGTGACACAAGAGTGCGCTTCTCTTTACTGCTGGATGATCGGTTGGCTGAGGCGGAGTTACTTCATTCCACCAGTCATGAATCCAACTGACGTCTTTTAGTAAATTCTCTGACCAGTCAACCAAATCTTTCGGCCCGAATGTTCATTCTAATGATTTACAAATGTCAGATTGTTATGATATTATTTAACTTTTCCGCGGGTATTACGCCTAGCCAAAATATTGCATTTCTTTGGCCCGAGTTCATTTTCCATTAGGCCATCTCAACGGGTGCATTTGCTGCCCACAGAAAGCATTAAATTGTATCATTTGAAGAGAACCAAGCAAGCTTACTGAAAAAGAATGCATGTAGATGAATTCGTTAGAAGTCCATGAAAGTTCACCCCTGTAATTCCGCGGATTCTCGTGAGCTCTGCAATTCAGACGCGACACGGTTCTCCCAGCTCCTGCACATCAGTAATGATGCCAATTCTAAATTCACGAATCATGATCGCGACATTACAGTTGGGACGAAAACGGCGTACCGGAAATGGACACAGGGGCAGTCTGATTTGTACAAGACACCTAAACATTTACTAAGACCTACTTGAAAAAAGACCATCTATGCACTAAACGGATTACATTACAAGGTTGACTCATGAAGCATTTATAACCCACAAGTCTGCTCTTCCATCTCTGTGGACCTCGCCCTCCTAATTTATCTTGCGCCCTAGTTTACATTCGGAAATAGGTGTGGGCAAAACTTCTCAGATTTCGATAGTCATGATTTACTAGTCTCCTTTTCCGGATGCACATTTGTCACGGACACGGCACCTTTCCGATATCAACAATACCCTTCACTGCCGTCACGGCGATGTTGCATAGGTTCGCCAAAAGTTTATCCTAACCGTTTGCACAAAATCGTATCATAAGGAGTTGGGTAGAGTCTAAAACACCAAAATGTGCGGGTGAAGAATCTGAGAAATTCATGCACTTTTTAATCGCTAAACAGTATAGCCTTGTATTTTTCTCAGACTCTCCTTACAAAAAATTTTTTGATATTGTCTTTCGATGAAAAGAGGACGAGATCGGATAAAACTCGAAGTACCCGTCTCCCCTCGAAAACTGAGGCGGATTGTCGCACCTGTAATCTTTTTAGGTTTTTAATATACTCCTTCAGGTAAAAGCGCAGCGCATAATCACTCTTTAGTACTATCATAATAAAATCCTATGCTCGATCTCCAGGTGATTCTAGGATACCTTTGGTTTGTAAGTTTATTACTAAGATTTTAACTCAATGTCAGTAAATGAAATGGTACTGTAAATAAACATCTTGACGAAAATATCGACATTGAGTTGTGGCATGGTGCCCCGAAAACAAAATTTTTTGTGGACTTTGACAAAATCCAGACCCTGCCAACAATAAAAAAGGTTGGAAATGACGATTGTCAAGCGACATTAAATCACTCGCGCGTTCTAAAAACCGGTTTAACCATTGGGACACTAAGTTGGTTTATTCACTTTTTGCAAAACGAGATGCCAACGCGCCTAAGGGGAGCCTCATGTTATGCAACAGTGGGGAGTACACACACGAGTGTAAACAGGCATGTCAATTTTTGACGGATATGGCGACTAACAGAACATTGACTAGATGTTTATCAAACGGTCAATGACAGTTTTTGGCTTTAAGTGGCCGCACCTCAGTCAAGATGAACTTCATTCATCATTAATATCCAAGAAACTTCTCAAGGGACTACGGACCAGAGCAGTCTTGATGACATGTGCTGATGCCCAATCTGCATTCGACACACCAGCGGAAAACTGCCAGAATCAAGGTGGGATCCGGGATCATCTTTAAATCATTAGGAAGACTACCCAAACCACTACGCAAATTCACTTCAGATAAACACCCCAAGCCTTAAATCACAATATGAAGCCATGAACTTCCAAGTTACGTGAAAAGGAGCGGTTGGTTATCCCATCGAAGTATTTTAGGTAGGCCTTGGAGGAAATGTACCCAAGTGACAGAACGAAATGATCTACCGAATGAATGACAATCGCGTTTCAGAGAATCAAGAACATTGGACTCTGACAAATACAGAATCAGTGATATGGCTTTTCAAGATTCATAGTTTACACTCCCATCCTACTGATTTCGACTACAACGAGAGCAAAATAGTAGCACTGAGAATTTATCTACCGAAGACATTTAAGTAGTAATTCGTACATCCGTAAGAACTTCAACATTCAAAACAATAAAATCAAATGTAATGATCAGAGCTCACCCACGAACAGTGCAGGCAAAGAACGTTGACTAATACGCACGTTACACGTCAGCCACCACAATGTTCACAAAAATACTATAAAGCGTTATTCGGTACGTTTAAGTGAAAATAACCGAATAAATGAACAAAAAATTTGCGGAAACGTATCGGAAAAATTGACCATCTTATGGTGATGGTATTATTCAGACTGTCAAGCTTACACATCAAAAGGTTGGTATGAAACGAAGCCCATTCTACGGCCAACGTAAGGTCATTACAAAGGAAACAGAGATGCGCCATTTTAATCTATTTATGGTTAACCGCTACTTTAAAACCCATCAATTTACTCCAATGGAAAACAAAACGAGTTTTTAGTTACGAACAATGACTACGAGGAAGCCAAAATGGTCGCGCAAATTCAGGGTACAAAATTACATTGAATGGTCTGCACGACTAAAACGATAACAATATCAAATCGCGAGATCAGACTTTAGAGACGTAACACAGTAAAATACTGTAATATTGCAATGATGGTCCACAAAAGAGAAAAACGTGGCTTTAGCTGTGCAAAGGCAACAACTTTGTAGTGTGATCCATAACGAAAAGAATACAATGCGATAAGAAAGCACACAAAACGGTAGCAATTTTTTTACAAACGAGTCCGGGGAATTTTACTGCAGGTAATCTGGGTACAATCACACCATCCGACGAACTTCAAAGAAACGTTTAAGATAATAGACTTGGCCCAAACTCATTCCGACAATAATAACAGCTTCAAAGGCTGCCCACAAGACGACACGCGAATTTGTGTTTTCGTTTACTGAAGATGTGAAAAAAATGACCTAGCTTACTTGCGCGATGAAGGTTTTCTCGGACTTCTAGATACTCCATTTCATGTTTGGCATTTAGAACAGCGTTGGAAAGTTCATTCACCATGTCAATTAGTTTGCTTTGTTCAGCTAAAAAACGGTGAGGATTTAAATATATGGCCTACGTTCTATGCCCTCTTCCTTTTCTATATTCGTGCTCCCCTTTTGAAGGGCAAAATATACTGTCTTCGGAGTAACTGTACTCATCTTGTTATCGAAACAATAGGTGTATTTTCCCTCAGCGTTAGCAGTGAAGGAGTAATGAGCGCTGGATTCTTTTTCAATATTATACAGAACTTTATTATCCGGGCCCGTCAACTATTTCATGAATCGAAAAATCATGATGATTAAAGGAAGTACCTTAACATTAATGTCGAGGAAACCGCCCTCTGAAACTTGGAAATGTAGGGTTAGTTTATCTCCGGGTTTGGCTCTGTCGAAGAAACATTCTTCCGCATTAGCATCAATAGTCACAAAATAGGCCAATGAACTACATGAAAACAAACACAGAAAGACAACGAGGCGCAGCATCTCGTCCGGGAGGTTGCCAAGTGCACACGTAGCACAAGGCTCAAATGAACCAATCGGTTAATATTGCACAATATCCGGATAATAATGAAAAAATGTTTCTCATAAAGCAGATGTTCGGTTGATGGAAATTATTTTACTTTCCTTGTGTTGATTATCGACAAATTTGTGAGTGGTGTTGCTCAAATAGCGGCTGTGTAAACCAGTGTCTATCGAAATATATGATTTTAATGTAATGGATGTAAAATGAATTAGGTTATTCTTTTCTCTCACAATTTCCTCAACTACTACGGTCTATGATGCAATAAGGGATTGTGAACGTGCATTTTGCAAGATAAAATAATGCCATTTATCAGACCTTTATTTCCATCTCTGACTGAAGAAGTTGCAGATTCAAATGTTATTAGAGGGCATGAACATGCACCCCTTGCTTTGGAAGTAGGTGTTACAGCATTTTAAGATATCCTTAAATTCCTTCTACATGGTAAAATAAGCAGGAGCTAATATTAGTATAACCATCGTCAGAATCTATCCTAATCTTGCCCGAAATTTTAAATATTCAGTAAGGTCAGTTACTTGTAACATGCTCTGCAATATCGCAATTGTAATGGATTACGTTTATTCTTGATCAAGGTTTGTCCTCTGCTATTTCCGAATATGAGATAGAGCAGTGAAACGACGCAGTGTCGAACAAGGGAAAAGCGAAAGCGCACTGAAATATCGCTTTGAAGTGAATAAATATGATGAATTCCATGACAAAAAATTTCATTTACATGGACGTCTACGCCACTGAATTGTGGAGACAGCACGTGTTAGTGACGGTTACTCTTCCATTTCATTATGTCAAGTTACCATTACATAACAGTTAAAAGATAAAGCGGACCAGAGATATAAATAGGTGAGGGTCATTGCGGAAATTCGAGTCTGTTTTCGAGGGTTTGATAATTGCCTTGTTAGCGATACTGGCGTTTGATCGTATTATTTTCTATTCTCCGGAATATTTTAAAGTAGGGACTACCCAATATACAGCCTCTGCATCCCGTGGTCTCAATGGAAATGTTATTCTTTGAAAAACATTTCCACCCCGTAGAGCTTGTAGAAAGGGAGCCTGTTGAATTAGCTCTATTATGGATGATGTGACTTTTCGAGGTAGAGCTTCAAACATGAAGTAACACCTTGTAAAGTTGTATATCATCATTGTCGTACGAAACCTACGTCCGTTCATTGGGTCATAGTCATGCATTGATGATTACGGAAAGTTTCGTCTGACAGTTTCATTTCGCTTATGTTTGTTTAAAATAAAACTTACTTATGATTTCGTCCTAAATGAGATTACTCTGATTATAAGGAAAGAGGTCGCTCCCCGTTTACAAAAATTTCGGTTTCGAACAAATTACCTTATTGACAATAGATCATAGAGCCAAATAGATCAAATAATAAGAATTATCTCAGACAATTGCTGGACAATAAACAACTATTCTGCTTAGTAACGATATATGCATTGTTTATCCCACAATAACCATTGTTTACACGGGCCTACTTAGGCGGCAGTTGCGTCCAACGTTCTCTAGGCTCCATGGTGGGCGTTAAATCTGACTTATATTTTCTAGGGCGCTCACAAAACCTTCCGGTTTAAAACAAAGCTCGGGAAAAAGCAGAAGCAGAATCGTACGCTACCTTATTGGGTTCGTGCACGTACGGGCAACAGAATTAGGTTAGTTTAAGCTCATTTGCCTTGAAATTATCTAAATAGGTACAATGCTAAGAGGCGCCATTGGAGAAGGACTAAGCTAAAGTTGTAGGCAGCGCTGATGATTCGGTAAATAAATTGTATTCGGTGTTTTTTGTCTCAATTTTTCTCTGTATCACCGATGGGTCCCTATTTGTCAAGATCTAATTCTTTAAGGCAGTTTGCGGTTGAGGCCAAGTCCGGATGTCTTACTGTTTTTAATTTCAATGAGTGAATGCTGTCCTTTTTTGTTTTGGTATGTGCTTTAGCGTTTTTTTAGGTGGGTGCCTGACTCGGTAGTAAGTGTTGGCGTCAGTTGCAGCTGTCGTAGCAGGATATTCTGTCTTTTGAACCATGTGTATTTCACCTACTTTGAACTATACGGAGCCAACGTTTCACTTTGTAGCGGTTTTGTTGAGTGTGTCTAAGTGGACTTGTGCCATGCATGATTTTGCACGTTTCTCTTCGATTCTTTTCAGTCTAGCTACTAGAAGTAGGTTCTTGTCAAACAACTGGGATACGGCTTCTTTAGGGTTTTTAAGGCGTTCCACTCGTTTTGTGGAATTTAAAGAGTGTTAGAAGCTTGCAAATGGTCAACGGTGCCCAATATGGGTTCGGTCTTCAACTACAAACTAGGGTAGGCTGCAGTTTCCGCATATTCTCGCCAGCTTGAAGTGCGCTCACATCCATTTCGAGGAGGGGGGGTGAGTCTGGTTTTCACCCGATATTTGATGTCATTTGTTGGTTTACTCCTCAACTTTCGGTTTTTTCGGGTAAATTATTCTAAGCTCTGGTAAAGGTTAAAGTGGAAATCGGGTGGTGGCGGCATTGTGGCCCATCGCCTGCTCACTATTCACGAGGATTGCATAAGACCCTCATGTCCGAGATCTGATTACTGATTTTGGAGATGGCGGCCTTCTCTTGATAAAGTTATGTTTTGTATTTCGTGGGCAGTTTTTGGGTTGGCTTTTTTCTTACTAAGCGGAGTTCTCGTGCTGACTTATTTCACGAAGGCGAACGTGACTTTACATTTATTGGTCAAGTTTCGCGATTGAAGTTCTTTGTAACAAGACCGTACCTTTCCCTTGACCAACGTCGTTTTGGGGCTTCAAGGACATTGTACTCCTGAGAGGTGGTTCTTTTCCATTTACAAGGTTGACTCGTACCTCTACATGGTCTCCATTGGTGTGGAATTTGCGTTTCGATTTTTATTCTGTGCAGGAGATCTATATTATGGCCACTTTTTTATCAAAATCCATCCAAAACTTTGGTTTCGTAAATTGACTCTGAGGAGTCACTACGCTTTTGATATCCTATTAAATTTCAAGCACTGCCTACTTAAATTGAGTTCAGTAGCTTAGCTTCCCAGCAAAAGGGATTTGCACTTGGCTATTTCCGATAGCATTCCTTAAACCTCAAAGGCGAGTGTACATATTACGATCACCGAGCTTTAACAAAGCCACTTGGTTAAATCGTCCACACTTGGGGCCTTATGAGGGCATCAGTATATAAAATTACAATTTGCTCTATGTCCTTCCATTTGACTTCCAACTTGACTTTCCCTTATCCTGTCATATATTGGGCGTGTTTTTAACCCTTCAACATTGTACTGTTTATAACAGCAGTTAAGATTATGCGAACAGTTTGGGTACTCCCTTTTACTGTAAGTGGATATACGTTTAGTATTCGTTTGGCTGTGTTTTCATTTGCTTGCTTGGCGCGAAATGTGATGCTGAGAAGCGTCATTCAGATGAAGATATCATTTTATGACCAAGGTAGCAGATCCAACTGTGTGTGTTGCCAGCAAATTTTCCTGTTTTAATCCATAAGAAACTGGGTAGTCAACGATGTTTGGAGCGCAAACTTCTGCTGAAGACTACGAACATTTTTCCGTGACGCAAAATTGTTTACAATACAGCGTTAGGAGCAGTTTTCTTTTCCTTAATCGCCGCTGGGAGAAACTATACACTAACCGAAACTTCGATGGTTTCGATTGGACTTGAAAATAATCATTTGAGCAGCCATGAAATCTGAATCAAATATATATTAATATATCAAATATATATATATATCCTATTTTTCTTGTTCGATATAGTTCTTCGCATTTCCGCAACATCTCTTGAGGTATCTTTCAAGACGCGGCTGCCTTGCGGTCTTAAACCCGCATTAGAGTGTCGTTGGAGCAGCGCCAAGTAATCCAATCACAATTATTCCGACGGAATCTCCTTCATTAACGTATTTATCCTTACCAAGAGAGTACTAACTAATTCCCTGTTTGGGTGGAAGTTATTTTACCACAAAGTGAATTCAACGATTGTGGGGCGAGTCTATTTGAAAGTGCTCCATTGTGCCAGTAGAAGTTAATAATATTGAAAATGAAGGAATATTTTTACCAAGCCTTGTTGGGTCGAAATTGAGGCGGATCGTCTCGGATGAAGTGGGCGGAAATGCGAATGCAGAATTTTGCTCGAATTGTGCCAATTTACTTAATTGACCTCACCAACGGAAGTACGAACCAATTTGTTGTGGATTGTTTTCCCTTCGCTAATCCAATGACAGGAAGGTATAAATCTTCCATTCCCAAAACACCTTATAAATTTAAAATTTCTTACAGTATTTTTTTCTTCACAAAAATTTCACAATTCTGAAATTAGAGTAAATCCCTTGCACCCACACATTCGTCATTGGCAAATTAGAGGAAGGGGATGGCCGAGAACTACCTACTGACCCTTTTTTTTCGTAATCTTTTGAAATCATGGGACAATTTTGTACAATAATAGACGCTGTCTTGACAAAGTGAGATCGAGTAATCAAAATGACTTTACACAGATCTTACTGCGTGTCCCGCACACACAAATCTCCAGCTATTAGCTCAGTGAAGCCATGGAGAATGGGAGGGACTTAAATGCTCTACGGCATTTAGGGAAAGTATCGCTTACACATTCACGACTGACTACCTGCAGTGAACTCCAGTTGTAGTAATTATTCTCCCGATTTACTCATTAACAGTCTCCTTTGTCTGTACCAGTCACACCAGAAAATAAGTTATTTTCCCACCGCGAAAGCGAGTTGGGCCACCTCAACCTTTACACTCGCCCCTTCTCCTAGCATCCCATCGAAAGGATAAAAAATTTCAGGCATATTTGATGTCAGAACCAGTTAACAAGGACTCTTAAAGTAGTCGGAGCGGTCGAAGGCTAGTCCGTCTCTTTACTTATTTAATTGAGACCTACCGCTGTCTTGCGGTTTCATAGGTGAAATTACTTTCTTTTTAAATAGTCCACCAAGGCTAATGCGTCTGCTATTCCGTTGCATGGCTTACATTACTCGAGGTTGGCAGTCTCTGTAGTACTCATGAAGACGTTAATAGTCGACAGGAAGTTGATGGTTGAATGGAACGTCATGACACCGACTTTTGGCTTTTAGCCTATCATCCTCGCTGCAGTCAGCTGTCACTCAAGGAAAATCTAGCCGTTAAGGCACAAGCTTTTGTCAAAGTAGCTGAAGAAAGGTACGAGGTGACTGAACGGGAAAGTTGCTAAGAACAATGGAATTACGACAGAGTCCATAATTGACTCCTTATGGAACGGTAAACATTAAGGCGCTGACATAAACAACCAACTTGTTATCTAAATTAATAATTGCCTTTCTTGTGTCTACGCCTCATCTGGTCCATGTCTCCTCGGAGTTGGGAATTCTGACTTGCGTGCTGGCATAAGTACCGCTGCGGTTAAGGGAGACAAAAATCCTACTATTCCATCGCGTTAACATTGCTTCCCAAGCCGTACTACAGCGACTTTATGTGAGGGTGCAGTGTCGACTGGCAACCAGTGGAGGAGGAAGTTAAAATGTAAGACAGCCTGCAAGTGTCCTGATGGAAATGTGGAAGTCTCGAGGCCAACATTTACTGCCTCATTTTCCTCCCGTACTTGTAAGGGATTGATAGAAAGTTGCCAGTTTTAGGCAACTGATGAGAAAGGATACAAATTGTCATTAGTCCGTCACGAATGCCAGTCAAAGAACCGCGGCCTACTGGCACTGTTCGCAATGTGGAAGCTGCAAAACTACGACAGGACAACTCTTCTTCAAAGGCATGTTCCTGACACGTGGGTTACTATTGTGAATCTCAATGCTGAATATAAAGACAGCTTTGAGTTATGGACAAAGCCTGGTCTTCCATGAGACGGAAACGACCCTTCTTCAACGGTCGAAACAGATTTAACACTAAAACGCGAAATGGTAACAAACCTCTTCTAGTAATAATTCCTCAACCTATCGAAAGTCACAAACTGCTGGTGACTTTTTGAGTTTTTATTACTTAATGATAAGTAATAATATATAGCATTCCAATGTAAGGAAAAGTATGTGTTTAAGACAATTTCCTGAATTCTACCCGAGACCGAATTCCTCCCTAGTCTACAGTTGCCCTAAAGTGCTGTTCATCTGCGTGCTGACTTTTTTTCTAGGAAATTTAGAAGTTTCCCTTGGACAGTCACATTCCGCAACTTAGCATCAAGGAGCTTCATATTCCTGGCATTTCCGAGGCTGGAGGTGAATTTATAGCCATGGAAGCGTCTGACAGTCTTCTTGGAGTCTAGAGGCAACTTATCCACCGGTTGCTGTGATTCCACCTCAAGAAATAGTCTTCGACGGTTCGACGGATGTTACCTCCTTTGCAACAGCTTCTGTGATAATGCCAAACGTCAAACGTATAATGTTGCGCATGTACTAATGTTGAAGAAAAAATGTCGACACATTTGCGTGACATCTAGCGCATAAATTTTGATTGTCCTCGATGTGATATTTTCGTTATGACAAACGGTGGTATGCACGCCTGGCGCCGATTTAGTCCAGCCTGCTTACTAATCGACGCTAAGGCAACGGTCTGGAGACTCAAAATCTCCTCTCTGTCATTGGTGAAGTTGCCATTAAATGGCGGAGTAAGAGACGTCTTCATGCTTAAAGTCCATTGATATTGCGATTTTTGTGTAACCACCAAAATTTTACGTCTATTCAGTGAAATGCCCAGTAGTTTTCATACACTCCCCTCTCGGTGTCGTCTCGGCAGACGACTCACAGCAGGTTCATAGCTAATATACCAAGTCTGGTCAAATTTACTAGTCGTAGACAGGAAATGTTAAGAAAAAGTGGCCATCAGCGTTAATCAGTCGGCGTCATATTGTGATTATAAAAAGCGGTTACACCGTAGAGCTCAGATGTAACAACAGAAAAGCTGATCCTCGCCTCCGTGGTGGTTTCGTCCAGCCGAGAAAACGCTCTAACAAAACGCGACTTAGGCTCCTTCCCTCCCGCCCCCGTTTGATGTGAGCCACGTTTGATGCTCTCGAGTGGCATCATGGCTATCTAAGTTTCTTCAACGGAAGAATAGGGAGTCGACAGCCTCTCGGACAAGTAGCGGCTGAGTAAAGGAACAATTTTCGTTTGTGAAACTCAGTATGCAAGAGTATTTCATTTTCTTGCTATTCTAAGTCCAGAAGTCCTGTCCACACCTTCGAGGGCTTCTACAGGGGACGAATTGGATGACGCAACTAAGAGGTCTTTCCTTGCGGAAGTGTGATTATATGGTAGACACTTGCATATCGAATATGGTCTTTTATCAACTTCAGGTGGCTAAAATTCCAGGGGACTATCGTAAAACACGTGGAATTCAGTGGTATTTTGACTTATTGACTGGAGAAATTTTGACACTTTCTTACAATTCTCCAAAGTCCGAGGCAAACCTTGAAATTATAACCGCTAATTCACATTTGAGTATTTTCTGTAATATTTAATTACCCTTCTCTCTTCCACGAAGGTGATAGTTACAGCATACTGTCACGCCAGGCTCTTGGCGCCATCAATTCAATTGAACAAACTCCGAATCACGCACTCTGCCTCCATCCCTCGCAGCTCAGTCGTCCGCCACCCCCGCTCCCCACCCGTCCGCCCCGCCCCGCCCCGCTCCGCCTTGCCTCGCCTCGCCTCGCCACCCTGCGCCGCGCCCCTCTGTAATACCGTTGGAGAAAGGGTAGATGAAGGGGCAAGGAGAGACGCAGTTGAATCGAGCCAAGCTAAGTGACCGCAAGTCGTTTGTGCGTGGGGCGAAAATGCATGCGTGTGCTCATATATACATTTCGCGGTGGGCACGCAACTGTCTCGCACTAAAATACGCGAGAATTTTGAGTAAGTGCGAGAGTCCTTCTCCGCCTTACCCCGCCCCCCGGCCATGGCACATTACTGTGGTCCACCTAGCTGTCGCTATTCCCCCATGACAGGCATTTTCACTAACACATTGGAAAGTGTCCCAACTTACCAAGTGACTACTTCAAAACATTGCCTTAAAATGATGTGAACTGCTGGGTGAAGATCAGATTAACCTGCTGTTATTAGATACGATACGGACCTATTGTTTTTGGATAAGAACATATGAAACGGGTGTTGGATATAAGTAGGAAATAGTATATTTATATGAAACAATTTCCGTCGGCATCTTTGACTTTCTGTCAACGATTAAGTAAGTCATATATGCCTTTCCGAAAAACCTCTATTTTTAGAGGTTCAGAGTAGTTCACAATTGCAAAAAGGGTACCACTCCGTCAGGCGTTGAAACATCGGCTGAATATGAAGCATGTGGTGAAATGTCATATCGTCGAGGCTATTTAATTTGTCAAGAGTATTTGAGACTTCAGGTATTCGTCGTGCGTTGTCACCATGTGGTTGTGTTATGCCGTCCCGATTGAACAATGCTGGTTCACGGCACCGCGACTCCGCCGTTGTTATGCATTTGCCTGGTTGTAGGGAAGAAAGAATAGGGGTTATCCGCTTCTTGGACATTCTACCATTTGGTAACCGTATTCTTCTTCGTTTTGGTAAGATTTCGGCCTGGGAACGTATTCATGTTTACCCTCTTGAGGGATCGTTTCGGACTATCATATGCAACCCATTTTTCATGACATCTGAGGATCCGGCGTAAAAACGGCTGCAATCGTGTGTTACGAGGGCAGCAAAGAAGATGAGCACCTGCTTTTGCGGTCACTGGATCGTCGCGACTTGCGTCGGTTCCTGTGGCCGGCACAAATGCATCCAAGTATTTTCCTCATCACTTATTGCACGTGGATGTTTTAATACAGACGTGTGGATGGACAATTCATGAGTTTAGGGATATTTGTGGGTGTGAATCGAATTCTGCAGTCGTCCTCAATTCCTCCTAGTTATCAACGTGGGTTGATGGTCTTCCTCGAGCAAAATGGAATTAAAGCAATACTCAGCACTTTTTCCACTAGTGGAAGCATCTCCGCATGCTTTATTAAGGCTTCTCGAAGCTTGTTGAACTCGCAAAAATAAAATAAAACTGGCCACAAAACACGAGAACATTACAAAATCAGTGCTCACGTTATGAGATATCTCCTTCAGTCATAACTGAATACAAAGTAAACTAAAACGCCCTTTTCAAAGTCTCCAAGTGATTAAGTAGATGCATTCTAATAGTGTGACAAAGAAAAAATGAAATATTTTCCTAATTATAAACTTTTCTATCAAGGACAATTATTGGGAGAAGAAGAGGGTTGAAGTCACTAGACGAAATGCGCGAAGAGGACAGTACAATTTACAGTCTACCTTAATTGACTCGAGTTGGCAAGACGACAGAAAATGAATGCATTGACGGCGGCGTCACTTAATGTGTTTTCACGTCTCACAATGAGGCTTTTCAATAGAAATGAAGTAATGTAGAAGACCACTACTGATTCCATCAACGAGAGTTTTGTCCCACACCGCTGCGACAGCGTCTATCGGCGGCCGGGCTGGGACCTTGTGGTACTCAAGTTATTTGGGAAGACGTTAATCTCATAAATTGAAATGTTAAAAACATCGTGAAACGAGGCGAGAATTGCTCAGATTGTTTTTAACCGACTAAAGTTAATCATCTAAATTAATTTAATTTGAGAGCTGCATATAAAATGAGGGAAACATTTTATCGCATACCTAATGACACCGAGGCTTCTGTAACCCCGATTATTACACACGGCTTCCTGCACTTCTACTCAGCTCCGCCCTCATGAGAGCGCGACTGTACACCGGAGTGTACTGTTAACACTCTTTTCTTGTTGGCACGGCAACGGTCCCACAGAATAGGAGGAGGATTTGCCGTCACATCTTTGCGGAGTCTCGGTCTTTACGCACCAGTCGCCGGCGACTATGGATGACCGTTGGTGAGCACAACGCCTGAACGGCGAGCTTTCGACGATTAGTCTTCCGAGACCTCTGACCCAGTAAGGTCAGAAGAGGCCAGCGGTGGATTCGTTCATCCTACGACTCCATGCTCTGTGGACATTGTTGGTCAAGAAAGAACAGGAAAATTGCCACCTTATTTGGTTTGCAGTTGGTTCGGTTAATAAAATTCCGATGCAGGTCACCTGCGGTCTCCACAAAACTGAGGCAAATTTTTCAGGATCGCGTTCCGGTTGTCACTTAGATTGCCATTCTCCTTTTAGACGTGATGTGACTGTGATTCTCCGCCTTGAGGACTGGGGAAGAGTTCACACGGGGGACACCCAAGGCATGGGTAGGTTGGTGTTTCACCTGTGAGTGTAGTTAAAATCTCAAGAAAGACTTCATCCTCTTAAATGGTGTGGCCATTGTTAGCCTTAATCGAAAGGCGTATGTCTGTTAGCAGCAGCAGCAGCAGTCACTGCATTAATTCATTCATGAGAACTGCATTAGTGGCTTGTAAATGGGGGACCAGGGCCCCACAGCATATTTCCCGGCCACGTGCTTTGCTCCTGTCCCCGATGGGCGGGCAAATCGTCCGGTCCTTCCCTAGTGGTCACATCACGACAACACACGAAAGAGCGTCTGTGCGATGATTCACACCACCTCTTGACTGGGAAAGGCACAAAGGGTGTGCTTTTTACTCTTTCTACTTTTTCTCATAGAAAAGGAAAATATTTTCCCCTGAGGTAGTGTAGAGATGAGACTGTAAAAAGGACCGTTAGTGGCGCTTTCAATTGAAGCCATATTCTAAGCTCCAAGTCTTTAGGCTTTGATACTGAAACAGGAAATTAATTAGCCCAAAAGTCAGTTGCGAAGGTGATAATCGACGTGGAATAGGGAAAAGATGTGAAATTATGTGTGACGATGCATAGTTGGGCGAAGGAGGACTCAAGTCGAATTGGAAATATTTCGACAAATTTGACAACTCTTAGAAAATTATCTTTTACACCTGACACGGTTGTTATCGCCCTCCCACTTCTCCGTACAAATCCCCATTTCTAGAGCTTTGTTAGACCAAATTACCACTATTTCGCTGCACTCTACCCGAAATTTACTGGCTAACCACCTCGCCAGAGCTTGATTTGTGATAAACAGAAGTAAATCTTTTGTGTCGACATTCAGCGAATCCCGCAATCTGCCGAGGTGGACTTTTTTCTAATCCTGTCGAGTCCCTTCTCGCGCCTTCCCTCCGATGGGTTGTCAAACTTGGCCTCCCCTCCTTGCGAGGACATTTCAATTAACTTTGATTAATTTTAACCCAATCAGAGGAAGAATAAAAAAAGACGTGTTAATGACTCAGTTATGGGGAGGAAGGCAGAAAAAAGTATTTGCCGCAGAATTGTTAATTAGCGATATCAACTTTATCAAATCTGCAGTTTAATGTGATACGAAGTGGAGCGGGTTGAGGAAACTCCTTAAAGACCGTCGGCTCGAGTTGGCCACTTACAGCTTTGAGGCAAAACTTTATTCTTTTACCCGGCATGAACATTCTCGACTCGCTTTCTCCCGATGGATGCATTGCCAGCCTGCGTCGAGGGTTGTAAGACTACCGAGCCACCATCGCGGTGGGAGGGTTTACTTGAGTTGCCCACATCAAGCAATCCGTATTTTCGTAAGTCATCCTCTCAACTTCTAACCCTCCAGCTCTAGCCATTGCCGCAACGAAACAATCAACTGAGACGTCTTCTCTAGTAAGACACACCCTCCCTCGTTGACTGACCAATGCGTGGTTTCCTGAGTCCACGGGCTTACTAAGTTACCTCTTAAAGGAGGCGGAAAAGCTCGCAGATCTCGGGTGAAAGAGGCCGGCAACGAGGTGTCTAAATATGACGGGACCGCCGCTGAATGGAGACACCTCATAGTGAGACGCCATCCGCCCTCGGATGGTGCTAACCTAAGACTTTTTCTTTTATCCCAAAGGAGTGTTAAATTAGAAGAAAATAATTTTGTTCGCACCGTATCCGGTTGAATGAGCAGAGCGGTGTGTTGCGGCGAGGAAAGAACCCGATGGGTGCATTACTTTAAAGGTAGCACCACAGAGAAAGTCACAGACAGAAAACAAGATTTTGCTAGAGTGAAAACCTAACCTGATTTTTTTTGTGTTTTGCATGTATGAAGACGTTCACATCCACAAACACACGCACTCACACATCGGCGTGTGTGGCAGAATTGGCGTATAATAAAAAATAAATGAGGTTTTGGCGAGGCAGCGACAGACTCACACATATAACTTCGTTTCATGATGGACTCAAATTCATCTACATCAGGCGAGGCTACTAACCCAGTGAATCTCTCTTTACCGCCATGAAATTTGTTCTGCCAGTGAAATTGACAAAGGAGATCCGGAAAGTGGGTCTTATTTAGGAAAAACTTGACATTTTTTGATTGGGCGGAGAAAACTTAAGGGATACATTCACCAAGGGTTGCATTTTTCTATTTCCCCAAGTGGGAGATTTCTTAACGCTTCCGGTTAATTTCTTTGGGCATAGGTGATTACGCTACTTACATCCGCATTCTGGCCAATTTTAACTGCGCCACCACCTTTTGCGTCCACCATGAGGGCTCGAACGGTCGCAGATACGATTTAGACGGCCTCGCCACGAATGCTGGCCAAGTTATCAGTCGAGTGTTGTAGCTCTCTATGCAAAAATTAGGGATAAACTTAACTGAGGACGACTGTGATGGCAGCACACTTTCGTCCCATTTTCAATCCTCTCCGGAAAGTCGCTTGTCGTCATTTCCTCAAACGATCCCCACAATCATTCCGTGTATTAACTTCCAACCTCAAAATTACAGGACAATGTAAGTAGGCAGATGTAGGAGCCTGTTGTCCGACTAGTCCGTAATAGGTGACCATTGGGGGTAACGGGCCACCTCCAGAGCGGCGGAGCATTTCTCTTGACAGAAGCGATTCAACAGAATGTACCAAGCAGGCAGACAAAGTTCAACAAAAGCAAAATTTCTCTCAACTCATGCCGATATTCCACTTGATTGTCGCACCGGTGTACTTGATCAAATGGGGCCGCTCAAATCCCGTCCATCCACTTGTGAGGATGGTAAAACACAATGAGGCAGTGTCCCACAAGCTGACCTGCAGGTTTGTCTGATGGGACAAAGTGGAAGTGGGGAAACAAGTCTCCCGCCTAAGTGATGTTCAATGGGACCGCGCTGGGGAGAAGTAGACTCGAGATTTGCCCTAATTATAAAGGAGGAGGCTGAGGGCATAGGCCAGATGATCGCCTTTCAGCCGAGCATAACGCCGACCTAATTATCAGCGTATCCTCACGCCCCATGAGGACGCTTTTTTTAACGAAACGCACATCTTACGTAGGAGTTAGGCTACCCTGACAAATAATACCCTCAAAGCACTTTTTTGTGTGCGGCGCCTAACACGGAATTACGTTGTACTTTGAACAAATGATGTCTAATTTACCCTTAATGATTGGTTATCTGGTTAAGTACTAAATATTTTAAATCATTTTGTAGTATTCATCTGGAGTGTCGTGGGAAATAGTGCGCGGCTGCGTCGGGCTCTTGCCTCTCGGTAAGGGTAGGGTTTGGGAAAATGGTCTCCGGAGCTCGTTGAACGAGCGGATTTCTTCCACTCGACGAAGGAGAGAGTAGAAGGTGTTGAAGGCTGCGCCACCACCGATGGTAATGTCTTCAAACTGTATTATCTGCTGGAGTATCATACGAAGGAATATCCTCTTGCTTAAGAAGATAGTCGGAGAGAGAGGACGCGGGCGTTCAGACCTGGACCATGTTCCGCAGAGGATACACTGTCTGTCTACGTCCCCCACCTTACACACAACCTACCGCATGACATAATTGTTCTCTTGTGCATTAAGTCCTTTAAGGTAGCCAAGACCTAACCTCTCATTACTACTTAATTATTTTAAGGGAGCATTTTGTCCGAAATCATGTCACATGTGTAATATGGCGGTAGGCGAGTGGGTAATCTACTTGCCCATCTCACTTCCGGGCTCCCACTCAATTCGTGATGGCTAAAAATACTTAAAGGGGGAGAGGAGACGGCATTTGCGGCGATAACAGTTTGCTTTATATAAGTACAGAGGGAGGGCAGGTTTGATGGAAGACATTTCGGGCACACATGATGGCTATATACACATCGATTGTGAAGAATCGGGTTGTCAAGAGGCCAAAGAGTTGCTTTATACAGTAGTGCCCGACTGTAGGTCTGGGTCCCAGGTACTGTGAGTTTGATAGCTTGTGAAGTCTCCAAGCGACTTCTTTTGGCAGCAAAAAGAAACGCAAAATTCATAATATGAGTGGTGCATCACAACGCATGAGGCTTTGCGGTATTCCATCTAAATGGACAAGGAAAGAATCAGAGGAGATGATTAAGTAAAACAACAAATGAAGAAAGTACTCAGTGACATAACGGTTAGTTATTTAAGTCACCGCGATTTTTCGTAGTTGATCCTTCATCTCTTTCCCTATTAACCGCCAATCGGCCTTGGCGTCATTGCCAAATTCCATGGTTTTAGGGGGGAACTGCAAAAAATGAGTCCACCTTGATTTGGTGAGTTGTAAACAATTAAGAAATTGCTTTGGAGGAGGGCATCTGCCCTCAAACACCCGAGAATACCAAAAGGCCGGAGTGACCTGTTGACGGGGAGAAATTTCTAGGAATCTTCAATGAAAGCTGGAGTGAGTCGAGTAGAAGTGACCACTTCCGAAGTGACCCACCGACCAAGGGATATAATCATCACAATGGGCGCATCCCATTCCATTTTATTGATCACACATCTTAAGATTAGGTCTTTTGAGCAAACACTTGCGGAAAGTATTTAAGACGCAGACTACTTGGTGTGATGGCCACAATCAGAGGTGAGGGGAGCATTCGAGAGGGCCGGAGCTTCCTAATAGCTCATCGGGGTAAAACACAGCCCATAAACTTGTTAAAAATAATTGTTCAGTGAAAAAAATAATCTGGCAAAATGCATATTTGTTGTGCGCTATTGTGAGACTTCCTGTTATCGTCAAGTCAGTCAGAAGCGTCTTTGATTGCACTGAGCACGAGGGAAGAAAGTTAAACAAGGTGATGGCTAGGCTGTGTATCCTCCCTCGAAACAGAACTTTTGATTGGAATCAAGCGAGCGTTTCAGTTTAAACTCGACTCCGCTTGACTCCGTGCCAACAAACTCTAGTTACTTTGAAATTATTTGCTTTCGCCATTCTGGCCAAGAGGGTAACACCAGCCGAGCTCAGACCGACAGTGCTGGGAAATGGATCGCAGGCCACCTCATTTAGACGTTAGGGGAAAAATACCGTAAAAGTCACCGGGTCCAGCTCCTCGCACGTGGCCGACTTTGTCGAAGGTGTCTGTTGTCCAAAAGTCGGGAGAACATGATCCATTCACATAAAACTTGAGCCTGCATTACTACCGTCACACGTTTTTACTTGGCATTATATCTTTTCTAGGAATTGTAACCGCCCAAAATGGTAGCCCACATAATGTCCTCCTACGGATTTCTCGAAATATCCAACAATACATGAGATTTCTAAGTGGAATTCTCACTGACGCTGAAAGGACTTTTTAATGACAACTGGGACAAGGGAGAGGAGGATGGATGCGGAGTTGGCACTTATGATTGATTTGGCACTTTACTGCGCAGCCTCTACTCGAAATCTAGAAAGTGTGCCAAAACTAAAAGGTGGTGTAGTTGAGGGCATCAGTTCTTAAAGTCTTAATGAAAATGTCAGAACTTGCCATGCATTGCTCGGCACTGGACTGAACGTCCGCACTTTCTGGTCCTTGTTGTCACACCAGGAGTAGACTGCAGTGGCAGGTCCATTTGCTCCTCGAAATTGGCTGTTTTGGCCAAGGTAGACCTCAGGACAGCTTTCATTCACGAGGCAGAGGGAGGGCGGCGGGTAGCCACTGTGAGTTACTCGACCCAGGCTGGAAAATCGGTCGAAAGTGGTGAAGGAGGAGGCGTCGTTGTTTGATCGGTGGTCCGCGTATAAGGAATTTTCAATGGGGGAGACCAGGGTTGAGTTGTAAAATGTCTTTTCCATAGGCGGGTCGAAGAAAGTGCTCATGGTCACTCTTCCAGTCGAAGACAGGAATCCTTCTAAACAATGAGAAGTGGTGACTCTTTTGGCACTCGTCAGGAACGAGACCACGTTTCGGCCACTTAGTTTAAATAAAACATGCCACCATTTAGGTAAAAAATAGTAGGTGAGGGGAGAATCATGACAGAAAATTGCCTACCTCAACTCTCCACACTATCTAACGAAAAGATTATTCCTAAACAAATGAGAATACTTAGCAGATTGTTAAGTCATTTCTCGGCGTTTATATCCTGACAGATACTCGAAAGTGTCCTGTTTGTGTTCAGTAGTCGGAAGCAAGTAGAAGGTGGCATAAAACCATATTAAAATGTGTTTTCCTGATCACTGGATGGGTAGTGCAACCACACAAAACAGGTGAGAAGTTGAGGAGAAGGCGGAGAAGGGAACGGCAACTTGCCACCAAAGGTGCCTACTTTGGCAACAGCCGACAACGAAGCCGGGGCAAGGTACACTAAATTTAATTTATAAAAGACTTAAAGTTGGCGTTTGTGGCCGCGACAAGGCTAAAACTGTGGCCACTGCGATTGACAGACCTAAAAATTCCCTGAGGGCTGGAGTTGATGGGCTCAACTCACCGCCATCCCGTAAATGTAATTTACGTGGGCAGTAGTGAAACTGGTATAACGGTATGCATTTACGTGAGTGTTCTTCTACTCCTGCTTATTCTTGTTAGGGACTGTAATGTGTTTTTCGGCTTGTCTCTACTCTCGACTCAGTGATGACAACAACTTTCCCCAAGGGTTTTATAATCATTGAAATAGCGGCTGTCATACACAACATACCATCGATATAGTTTAAAGTATATGACCGTTACTACCCGTGAATAATTAGTGTACGATGTCTTAACATGGAAAGTAGCGCTCATTCTGGAATATGGGGCATCTTTTATTCTCGGTGGGCAGATTCTACGGCGAGATTTACAAAAGGCATCAAACTACGCGTAAACTAAGTTGAAGAATTACCAGTCGACCGTCTCTGTGAATAGCGTCTCATTTCGAGCCCATTTCCAAAATGTCTGCTGAAGCGACTGTGGTTTTTTTCTTCCGACTGTTATCGGTCAAAATATCCACTTCTTCTGAAAGTCCTTGAGACGGAGTTATTTTCCATCTTCCAAGGTCTAAATACGGGACCTTCCATGGGGATTTGGCCCCAAAACCCACAGAATAAGGCTTTTCAACAGGGACGCCTACTTGGTGTTGTTTAGAATGGAGCCTTGTTTTAGCAAGATTCTACTTCGAGAACGTCGACGCGAGGAGTGTTGCGCTACAGCCAGGGAGCAGGAGTCGTTATTATATCCTCCCAAGCCGCGCTATTCTCCCGCATGAGGTGGAATTGGAGACGAATAGATCACCAAGTTCGACAAAGAGGTTGCCGGCAACAATTTTCCCCAATTTATGTAGCATTTTGTCCCTAACACACGGAAGTGACCACTTCTGAGATGAAATTGTCTAATTCGATGGAGACGAGACTTCTTTGTGCCGGGAGACAGGGCAGTGGGACAACGTTGAGCAAGCTTTTATAGCCCAACACTTAGTCATTTAACTGTAAGGCATATCCCATGTGCGTGCCCTCGGACTGTCATGGCTGTCATGCAGCGTGAGGTGAAATCGCGAAGGTTTCACCGGACCTACCTTCAGACTGAGGGCACTGCGATGGACTTCCCTTTTCCAGGGCATACGTACCCGTTCCCGCGCTTGTCATATAGTCGGCGCCGTTGGCAAACGCTATGGGAATGGAATGATCGGGTAGTTGACTGCTTCCGGGCGTGCAGAAGCTCACCGCGTCAGCCGAATTTATTTGAACTGTTTTAGCGCGGACCGGGGTTGGACAACACTGACGCAAGCAGTGGCCTCTAGACATGAAACATATGGCTACGACGAGCACCACGAAGGCTATTGAGACGCCGAAGGCGATATAATGATTAGGTAGATGTTAGTCAGTGCGTCCGGACTGTCGTCTGTCCGACCGGCGAGGGCTGAATCACCCATGAAGGCAAGGGCGGAGGTGGGCGGAAGTGAAGGGTCCAAAAAAATCACCAGCCTGAGGGTGGAGGAGTGGGAAGGGGTTCCACCATCTGTGGCATGAATCTGTAGGTGATATCGCATCTGAAAAGTAGGCAAACGACGCCACACGTTAGTCTGTGGGTGTCTGCCCCCCAAAGGGGCGGTCTACACCCTCCGCGATGTAATAAGAAGCCTTGAGACTGTTCACGGCGAGGGCAGATTGGCAAACCACCATCCATTTCAGTATATTAGTAGTCAAGTTAACTTCCCAAAACGCCTGTTATCGCAAGTCTCGTAGTCACACA
This sequence comes from Dipylidium caninum, assembly GCA_017562135.1. Taxonomy (NCBI): domain Eukaryota; kingdom Metazoa; phylum Platyhelminthes; class Cestoda; order Cyclophyllidea; family Dipylidiidae; genus Dipylidium; species Dipylidium caninum. The sequence goes on from QEYB01000050.1 coordinate 192,251, forward strand.
AAGGGAGTACTTGCGTTCGGTGGCCGGCGTCACATGGTAAATTCAAAATAAAAGGTGCTTTCCCATTAGAGATACTCAGTCCGCGATAGCGAGGTCAACATCTTCAGCGAATTCACTCCGCCGTGGCAGCTGGAGGCGGGAGGGTAGACTAAAAGTCCTATTCACATTTGCACAGGGGAGAAGATTAATTTTCCGCCCCGATCCCCGAGGCAGAGAGAAGGCAAAGAGAGGGTTTGTGTGTGTGTGTGTGTGGAAAGTTGGCGTAAAATGGGGCAAGAAGCTGCCGAAATTGGAGTCCAAGTAAAGCAGTTGTGACGAAAGTAAGGCATATAACTTGCACGACGAGTATAAGGCGAGAAGTGCCCGTACGGGCGGGCAGGAGGTGAAAAAAATTGCACTTTTTCGCAAAAAAACAGGCCAAAGCCGCATTGAGGGAAAAAATTCCTCCACAAGCCTCTACCACTTCCCAATTTGGCTGTCTTTCATTGTTGTTCTGTGTTCTCCCCATCACAGATTAAACCTATTCGAGAAATGACAAGTTAAGTTGTTACTGTCATCAGCGTCAGAGTGGCACTTATTCGGTGCGCCCTCTTTTGCGGAATTTGTGATAGTAAAATGACAAAACACATGAGTTATCACCAATGAAGGCCAATGCTCAGCCCCAAATTTCCCAAGAAATGCAGGGAGGGCGGTAGTCGAACCCTCTGAAAGTCCTGATTTAACCTCATTTCAACAATCACAATTCGGTACCGAAAGTCATTTTTGCCACATACAAAACACTTGACCTACAATAAATCATGTTTCCATGGAAAGTCCGCTTGGACGTAGTAAATCCTGAGGCGAGCAGGTTGACGGTGACGATGAAGTGGAGCAGTTAAATGTACAAGAAATTATTAGTCTTATTTCGTTCAAAAACTGCCACTAGCATGGCGACACAGGCATAAGAACACCCTGGATGTGCGGAAAGATTTTATGAGCTCTCAATTAATGTTCAAGTCTTCTGCAGCAATGGGAGAATATTTAAGAATTAAAAAAGCGTGTTTTTAATCGCATGGCTCCTTCACTGGTAGAAGAGGGAAGACACCTTCGTCGGTATCCTCATTCAAACTACAGCCGGTTAAGTGACTTTTCTATTAACTCCTGGCTTATAACGGGTGTAGGTGGTGGCGATCGCGGTGGTTTGGGGATTGTCAAGATCTCACGACTACTTAACGGGGATGATAACTGAACTCGAGTCTGTACACTGCCCCGTTTTCAGATGGTAGAAGTTTCCTCCAGGGGAGAAGAAGAAGAAGCGAAGAGCAATGAGAGGCGAATGGAAATTACGTGACATGGTATAGAGAGAGAAACATTCTGCCTTCCCCATATTGACCTACCTCTTTCGATGTAGGTAACTTGGCAGCAATAAATAATTCCCCGCTGTCCTCCGATAGGTGGAAGAGTTTTCCTGTGCCACTGACACTTGACTCCTCCACGAGGGCATACCGAATTTTTGCATTCAAACCCATGTCCGCGTCTTTGGCCTGCAGTTTGGCAACTCGGTGTCCAATTGGCTCCAATGCCGAGATTTTTATCTTTATAAGGAGAACAACTTCATTCAAGCCCTTTGGCAGTCATTAATGGCGGCAAGGTAGGCGAAACGTCAAAAATACGCCATTTTGTATTGCGGAACTTAGGGATTTGTTGAGTCAATCACTTTATTTACGCCTTTTTCACACTATACTATCTAAGAGAAGACCACTTTTCCCCGCTCGACAATTTTCATGTCGATCTGTTTTGCAAATCTCCCAAAATGTTTTTAACAAGGCACTCGACTTTCTCCTACCGCCTTCAATTCCAAACGAAGTCCTCATCGACGTAGATCGACAGTTGGATGCTTTCTGCTAAGATGTCACTTGTTTGGGCATCGCAATGGATGACGTTTACTGAAGGGTGAGGTACTCAAGCATCCTGGATCTTGATACAGCTTAGAGTAGGTGAAACTCTTACCTCTGGTATTGAGCCTGACGACGAGTTCAAGCGAGGGAAAATGAAGACTGGTGAGTGGTCATTGACGTCTGTGATTGTGATACGCACTTGGGCGGTTGAATTAAGGGCCTTAGAGGTGGATCTCGGGGTGGGAGAATCTCGTGCCACAACTGTAAGGAAATACGATGACTTCGTTTCTCTGTCGAGTTGTTGTACTGCGAAAATTGTTCCATTAGGGGAAATCTGTAAAATCAGTAAATGCTCTTTTTTGCAACATAATTAAACATTAAAATATGGCCATTCAGTATGAAATTAGACTTATTTTGAGGGAGGGAGCTGAATTTCCCTTCACCTAGCAGTCTTGACTTAGCTTTTGTCACCTTGGCTCTCGAAAATACGCTAATCTGTACTTGGTAGGACTAATTAGGAGTCGACAAGCCTATTAATGAATCTGGCACGCATAAGGGGAGATATAGCGAAGAGTTAAATGAGAATATGTTGCGGAGATGCATGCTCCAGATTGAAATACGCGAGGGTGGGGAATGCCAACACAAAAAGTCGCAAACACAACCTTTCCCTCGTTTACAAACTAGGTCTCCTTTGAGTGGTGTTTTTCTTTTCCGCATTTTTACTGAGGTTACGAGGAAAAAAAGGGAGAATAGCAGTGTGTTGGAGGTTGTTCAACTTCGGGTCGGTTCAAACCTCGCACCAGTGTGGGCAGACACCGATGCTTTAATCGTGGCGACGTCTGAATAGTAACTTTGGGAAGTGCGATTTTCGTTCAGTGACCACTTATTCTTTCCCTGTGGAATTCAAAGAGGCACGAGAAGATGGCATTGAAGACCAATTGTCTGACAAAGAGGCGCCTTTCTTCTTAGGAAAGAATCCTCCTCAGAGTAAAAAGTGGCAGTGGATTACAGACGAGTCCACCATTTTGCCCCAAGCATACGTAAATAAGGAGTCAAGCAAATAGTAAAGGTGGTGAAGGCTTCTTTTCTCCTGTTGTCAAACAAATAATTGCGACAAGTGAAGGAAGAAGGCGCTATTAATACAGGCTCAATTAGTTTTGAATAGTTCCTTTGTTATTAAACTCCAAAACCATTTTCGTGCATTCGCGCAAAGAGAATCAGGCAGCTGGTGAATGACGACTTCCACCTTGGGCAGGTTGCCCAAAGCCCTCCTGTTCGGAGCTTATTTTATGGATGTTTCAGAGACCGGGCAATTCCACCTCCACATTATGTTCTTTTTTGTTTGCTTGCGCTTATCTACACAGTTTCTTGCGGGCTCCCCAATCTCCTTCGCCATCATATTAGCGGCCACAGTAAGAAGGACTTTGGCTATTTACTTCCTTGCATACTTCAGTTAAGGTCTTTCTTTGCCTTCTACACCTAACGGTTAAGTGCAATGAATTGCTCGACCAAACTAGGGGTTGAATCCATGCACTCTGTTTGAGGAAGCCGTCTAAATTACTAACGTTTAGGTTTGACTTTTTATCTCCTCGCCATCAGCGAGCGGTGTGGCGGATTCGGCTGAATGTAATGACGCTTACTTGCTCAGCACTCGGCGACCATAGGTAAGGAACGTGCTGCGAGAGGCGAAGGAAGTGGTTCCATTCGGGGTTTTGTGTGTCTTGCGTCAGGCGATCAAGTAGTGCTGAAATACGGAGAGTTCGCCCCTACATCTGTTTCCATTATGTCTTGTTCATCACATGTCTAGGGGCAGGCCAACCGGGGGCGGGCTACGATACTCGGGCAATGTAACCACTGAAGAGGGGAGTCGGCTAATTAGAGGCATGAAGGCAACAGCGGAAGGAAAGGATATAAGATGTCAAATTGGACGGAGGGTTTAGACTACAGGAGGTAATCTAAAACATTTCTGTAATATACACCTAAAATGGGCCTCACTTCAACTGTCTCTTTTGCAATCTTATCAGTCTTCCATTCAGCTATCCGCAATGCGTGGCGGAAAACGTTCCGTTTATATTCCGCACTAGATGAGCAGTAACTCCGTCAGCGTGACAACTCTGCTCTCTCTTCAATGTTAGGAAGAAGAAAATCTCACGGTAAGAATCTCATGGCTTCTATCCAGCGATGTCAATCGTGAAGGTGTAAAAGGCACCTCATAGACGAATACTGCCGTTGGAGGGTGGAGTGCGTCACAGTGAAAATCGAGGCTGTGAGTCGACCTTGCCCTACGGGGCAATGCAATCTGGAGATACGTGGTGGCGAGGTACCTTCGGAGGCGGATCCGCAGGCGATCAGGGACCACTCACGCCTGAGAGGCTTGAATGACGACGATGCTTCATCTACTCGCCGGAATTGTTCTCATGTCCTAACAACCCGGGTTCCCATTCGTGGCAGTCCATCGAAAGAGGTGGTAGCCTAGTTGCTCTTGTGAACGCCACTTTAGGTACATTAGCGGCCTGTGTCATAAGTATCAGTCGGTTAGAGTCATCGGTTCAGCTTGCCGGTGACCGCCAGGGATGGCATATTGAATACGAGGGTGCTAGGCTGGGCCGTTCGCTCGGAGATAGCGCGGTGCACACAGTAAATGGAAAGACGGGCGAGACTTAATCTCTGGCCGCTGCGCCCACTGAGAGTGGTCATCTATGCGGTGGTACCGACCGGCTGGCCACTCATTTGAGGTAATTCAACTCGGCGGTCTTCGGATTTGCACAGGTTGGCCTCTGAAGATGCGTTAGGGTCAGGCCGAGGAATGAGGTCACACATTCGGTAAGGGGGGGGGTCAGCGGAAGTGAACGAGGAAGGCAGGCCCGAGTTGAGAACGGCGTGGAACGGTAGGGCTGCACATATCATGCGGGCACGTGGGAAGGCCGAAAGGGCACGTACATTTAACGCTAGGTAGAACTAAGAGGACATTGTACATGAGGCGAGATTCCATCGGGCGTGGTAACGACGTCAGTCTCTCACCAGCGAGTCAGTAGAGAATAGTTAGAGGGCCGCGAGAGCCACACAAGGCTCCCATTGACTTCACTTTGATTGCCGGCCATGTCTGAAGACGGGGTGTCAGCCGTACAACACACGATAAGTATTTTTGGATGTAAGAAAAGTTTAACCAATATGGATGAGCGGCTGGTTATGAACAACGAGAGAGGTAGATAAGAAGTTGTGCGCGTGGGGTGGGATGTGAGGTTGGGGATTCCACTTTGCTCGAGTCTTCCTTACACCACCGGAAGCCTCCTCTTACACTACTTTTGAGGGTGTGAAGTTTATGAAGTTATACATTATCTTTCTCCGCATTCATCCCTTCTCCCAAGCCGACGTTGCCCCAATGCGAAGACGTGTGGCGGTTTTCTTATTGCCTCCGCGGTTTCCAACACTCCTGCAAATCAGGTCCGAGCGTTGCAATCGTTTACTACCAGACTTTCCGCTCTGAGCCATGGAGTCACACTGAGCACGAAATGAGAGTTGGCATCCTCGTTGCCATTTCCTGCCAGAGAGATACTCCGAGACATTTGGACCGGTCGTCAATCGTGGCAGGTTCCATAAATGACAGATCACTGGGATAACAAGTTTGTAGCTCACGGAGACCGCCATGGATATAGCGCCTCATTTGAACGATCCAATGGCACACCCACTAAATTCGGCAGTTATCAGTATTACCGAATTAAATCGGAAAAATTGGTCCAATCAAACAAGAATCACACAAGACACAGACAGAGGATATTTTTTTACTGTAGACCGCCAACTTAGCTCCTGATTAACTTCGGTTGGGATTACATGTTCCTTATCACGCGGTTCCGCTAGGGGTACGCGACTCGAGAGTCGTGATGTGTCTTATGGAGCGAGGCTAGAATCACTCATCCAAGATCATCACGAAGGACTCTCACTACGTACAGCCACATAAAGCATAAGCAGTGAAGCATTGCTGTCTCGACCATCGGTGTTCTAGCTGGCATGTGTGGTGAGTTTGAGGTGCTTGCAGACTACAGGACGGTTTTGTATTATGAGAGTGCAGATACAGCTCGCAGGTCGGGGGGAGGAGGGTGTCTCTTAGTATGTTCGTCTTTTAGCCGAAGACTATGAATAATGTGCTCAGTAGTGGGGAAGACACAGACTGCGGACACCATAGAGTGACGCCTTCCAAGAGATTAAGTAAGACGCTTGGTAAGGTGGTTGCTGTGGGACGAGACACTTCGGAGTCTACTTCCCGCTCACGGTTTTAATGTCTCGGAAGCAATGGCAGGGTCAGAGCTGTGACGGCTCAGCTTGTGGGCGCCCATCCCTTGAGATAACCCAGGGTATGGGGGAAGATGGAGGTTAAACGACCTTATCCATCCAGTGCAACCAGCTGCGACCAGGGGATAGACAAAATGAGTTCCATGCGCCTTCGCTTCGCTCCAAGACTGACGCGGGAGCGCGCGAGGGTCAGGTCCGCGAGGAGACATGAAAGTCTGCGTGGCAGGAGGGTTGTCTATCCTGTAATAAGCCGACCTGTGGCCGTTGCCCGACTTCTTCACCTCTACTTCGGAGGGGTGCAAGACGCGAGGAGTAAGCTGTCGCCGAGATCTTCCGTTTACCAGTGACCACCTGGTGTAGGTGTGATATGACAGTGCATAGACAGTGTTGAGACGAGTGTCTGAGTGAGCGGTCTTCTCAAGTGTCTAGGTTTGTCTGTCGGCGGCGTGTGCAGTGGCTATCTGGCAGTGAGAGGGCATCTATGGTGACTACGCATATGCGCACTTGGGGAGGTTCATTTTGGCTCCTCGACGCCGATTGTGCTTTCTATCTACTAGAGTTGGCAGTGAGGTGTTGATGGGAGCACGTATACTATAAGGGACCCGGTCATAATACAGCTAACGGAAGGTGTGGGTACGAGTGTGAAAGGGAAGATGCGGGTTGGCCTTGGCACCCGGGTTGAAATAGGCAGGGCTATATGGTGATGACTGATGTGGCCTCGCGTCCCATTCTGAGTCCGGGCACGTCGGACTTTCGTTAGTGACGGTTTCCTGATTGGATTGAAAAGATCGGGTTATCGATTCCATCATTTTCTTACCTTGAGAGTGGAGAATCCACACTGCCCTATCACTTCCGTTTACCCGTCCATCTCTACGTCCGTTGTCGCCCCAATCGCCATCTATCAAGGTCAAGCCACCGCGTCCCACCAAGCTTCCGAGGTCGTGTACCTTGTGTGTGCCACGGGATTCCTGGATAGCAAAATTTAAGTTGTGTGTGGTAGGTAATTACCCCGGATACTGAATGAATTAATGTACAGTCTATCAGGTGGTATTGAATAGCACACCCGACGTAATTTGAAGTCGAATACTTGTATCGGCCAACATAATAATAAGATCGAATGCTATCAATCCATGATAACCCAGTTTACCATCTCACTCTGGGAGCCGACACGTCGCCGGCTCATATCACCCTCACATCCTCCAACACAACGTCCCTCCCGTCGCATAAAAATTAAATGTGCAGTGTATTGTGAAGTATTTTCCGGGTGAGGCCGTACATGTGCCTGGTAACCTATTGCCCCGGTGCCATTCACTCTTACTCCTATTATCCATTGGCACTTCAAGGTCATCCACTGTGACGAATCCTCTCATCCTGCAATATTGTATTTTATTTGGCATTTTCCCCGCACTCCACAGCGATTCAATTGTTACCGATTTACTTTATGGGAGAGCGTGAGCATGGCTCATAGTATTGACAGCACGGGAGAGTACATTTGAGCACGGTTCACTTCGCGTATATGTTGTGACGGGGTATGCTAGCACCGTGCCTGATGGCATCAACGGCTGCCGATGTGTCCTGCTTCTAGAGGTGGAGTCGTAGTGTACAGCGGGACATGGATAGAGTAGTGGCTTCAACAAGGGCACGTGCCCTCTCCAGGACAGTCTACAAATGCGTATCAGCTTTCTCTCCGCCTATATTGACAAATCAGACTGGGGTGGGTCAATCTCGTAGTTCGACCGATCCGAGAAGAGTCAATCCTCCATAGTTCTATTCCCGGCGGCTCTCTCGTTCCTTCTCTCTCTCCGGGAAAGAGGCTATTGCTAGTTGCAGCCCCATAATAGCAGTCTCTCGCGCAGGTCATCACTCAGAGTCCGTTTTTACTTTCGATCACTCTCACCGGCTGGGTGGGTGAGGGAAAACGTGCCGGCGGTGAGCTATTCTCACAGCAGGCCTGATACTTGAGCCGTAAACTCTCTCCTTCCATCATATACCACCTCCTCTTGATGAAGTGAGAGCTCATCACACTCAGCGATCAGCGTTGTTAGATCTACCCCGGCTGTGGACCGATAGTGATACTGAGCTTGCCTACGCCTTGGCAGCTGGATATGTAGTCAGTCTCGCGTACTTTCTGACGGCGAGAGGATTGCAGTTGGTTCTGGTCGAACTATATTCATCTCGGCTGCCTCTTTCGGACACGTATATGAACACACCGGGTATGTAGAATTGTGGCACGATTTTGCCATACACATCTGATATTTGCTGAGTCAACGCAGTTAGCTAGGGCTCCTACCTCATGACTTGATATGAACAGAAGACTTCGTGTTCGACCGCCCGACGATCGTCACACCGTGATAGCAGTATAAACCACATAACCTCGGGGCGTATTTAATTTAGTGGGCTGTTGTTGACGCCTTACCTCATACTATGAATTAAGGCCTTATACCCTGGTTGATATGCGCCCTGCCTGAATCGCGTGTTATCTTGTCCACTAATAAATGGATTTTCCCCCTTTCCCATAGGGGAAACATGCGAACAGCCACCCGTCCATTCCACTCTGTTCCGTAGAATAGGGAATTCGTTGTTTGGTGATGGGCTAAAATTAACAGTTATGCCCAGTGGGAGGCGCATTGCCGCCCATGGGAATATGTATGGTGATGGGGGAATGGTCCGTGAGCTTGGTACGATGCGGGAACTTGAGTTGGTGAACACAAGACGCACTTTGTCTAAGACTTGGGCTCCGAACAGCATCCACCATCTCTCCCCTCTCCTTCTGTGTGTATCATCGTATTATGTCGGAGTTTTGTGTGGTCTGAGAGTGGTGATGCTTGTTTCTAGTTGTCGAGACATATACTTTTACTCCTGCGGTGGAATACACTCTTTCTTTGGTCTACTCAAACAAGGGTCTTTCAAAGCTTCACCTCGAGTATATTAACTAAAGTTCAGCGCTTGGTGATGATCTCTATGTGAGTGGTTGGATTTAAAACATCCTTACCTTTCCACATTTTACGATTACTGACTCTCGCTGATATTGGGCTAAATCTCACAATTCTTAAACGTCAGGAATTCAGTCGGGAGCTATCAGCGTCCTAGTATACAACTATTGGCACCTTCGAAACAACACTTTTCCATCTGCGAGCTGTGTACTGATGGTTGATCCCAAACGTCTACTTGAGAAAGTAAGTGGAGCAAAGTGAAACTATTTTAATGTTGCACCGAATAATACACGTGGTTCTTAGGTATCTACATCTTGGAGTGAAGGACGGATGCTATAAAGGAACGCAGTGTTGCCTAAACCATCGCAAGATGTTTTTTACACCAACCACAGAGGCGGAAGTCTGGTTGGCTTTGAGACATGACCGAACCTTCGAGCCTGAGATCTGATCTGCCTTAAATACGCCCGCGTCATCTTGCGTTAAAATAGGGATTCATAAAGCCTTTAATTGGATGTGCGAAGTATGCATTCACCACCCTGCCAATGCTACTACTCTCCATCGGCCCACCAAACAAACTTTAAAAGTAAAAAAACGTTCGCAAAAATTGACCAGCTTGTAATCTGCAACATCATTTCGCTGCACCCTCCCGCTTTTATCTTACCCCGTTCCATCTTCCCATCGCCGCATTAGAAACACGCGGCATGAAAAATCGCAGTACGAGAAGTCGACAGCTGCCTCCTTAATGAATGAGCTGAGATTTGGAAGGAAGACGCGTTGAGGTGTCGAGTAGGCCGCGCCATTCACGGATTGGGCATCCGCGGTCATGTGGACGTTCTCGGTAGGGGCTTCTGGAAAATTTCCTGCGTTCATTGCACGTGGAGCCAGGAAGTTCAACCGTCAAAGGCGCAGTCGCTGACGAGCTCGGGGATCCGCGTGTCGACCCGTGCCCGCCTTAAGTGCGTGAGTCGCAAGCATGAATTAAAATATTGACTTGACACCCATTAATGACGTCCTTTCAGTTTCTAATACGCTGTACTAAGAGAGTGGTATATTGTGAGCCCAGACACCCATGAGCACCGAGAGAGCGCAGTTGTTGAGTACACTCTGGTGAGCCGATTCTAAGTCTCTCTTTTCTGCTGGCATAATCGTCGACGTAGTGTTCCCCACAGAAGCGTGAAATCTGCAAGAGTGGAACGGTACATGTTACCTAATCCCACTCGTCAGTTGGTCACGCATAGGCACAGTGCGTAGAAGTAGGGACTATGCAAAGGGAGGT
>QEYB01000413.1:0-26891 GCA_017562135.1 Dipylidium caninum
CGTTTCTAAAAGAACATAACTGGCACACCTACTAGAAGTGCACTTAAATTAACACATTGCCAATGCTTCATAAGTGGCGTGTTGAAATCTGTCGCCACCCCGCAATGCGTATCAGAATAAACACTATAGTAATCTATGAGTAATTAGTTTAGAATCATCGTAACGAATTTATTAACGCACAAGTAGGATGGAGTACTATGGTTGCAATCTCAGGAAGCACCTAAGATAGTTGTATTACCGTCCTCGGGAGAGTTTCTTTGTTCTCTATGAGGTTGAATTGGCTAAACAGACAGTAAATCCGAAATCGAATTGTTAATATTTAGTTAGATCTTTGCATAGTGAGTTGGATGAAAATGGAATGGTTATGAGCACTGTTAGAGGATATAAATCGAAAAAACAAGCCATGCTTTAAGAAAAGTCATTGACGACCAAACATTTCGAGTGATTCACTTTTCGGGATGGAAGCATATCAGAAAGTTAGCATGGTTTACACAAACGCGAAGTACCATTAAGAAAGCCCACGTCTTTTCCCTTAGTTATTGAAGTAATTAGGTCTAATGCTATCCACATTCTTCTGTAGCAAGCATGTTAACACAGATTACGAAAACATATTACTTTATTTTGGATTACTAGGACGGCAGTTGAGTTCGCTCAGAGCACTTCCCTCGTGCAGCTAAACATTAATATCAATTTTTTTGTGTTGGCATTGATTTCGGCGATTTTAAAAGGATAAATTGATCTAAAATTAATCATGTTAAGCCCCTTGGAATAGAGTTTCTCTAATTGCTTTCCTTCAAATTTTTCTCCGAAAATTATAAACTATTTTCGTATAAGTCGATAATACCACAAAGATATCGCTTAGGGAGCGGTGTGTATGAGAGAGAGAGTGGTGAGTAAATCTATATACGACCGCATAATATTCTAAGTCGTCTCTCTCGAAACCGCGTGAGTGCTTTAATACGTTACATAAATATATTCTGACAGTACAGGTCGTATCCGGTGTATTATGCCTTATGTGTGTCATAGACGGCGTCACTTCCTTATATATTAATAACAGTATCAATCGATACGGAACTCGGTGATTCTGAACTCGCTGTTTTACCTCTCCATGTAAACTGCAGCCAGACTCAGTGTCTCTTCAGGCACAGTTCTTGCGTTTTTATGCATTTCTGAGTCTTTTTTAGCAACGGTAACATTCGTGACATGTAGAGATATAATATTTCCTTTAACGACTATGTGTAGGTTTCTCGTTAATCCTCCGCGGTGATTTCGCTCTCCCTGTTCGCACTATAGTTCGCCCTATTCAGCCCACGTGTTCAAATATACCTCTTCCAGCTCTTTCCCTGACCATCCTGGAAATCTCAACCAATCTATCTTTCACCACTTATCCACTATTCTCTCTCACAACCTGTGTGGCGTTCTTAAACACACTCCATCTGACAATTGAGCCCTGATGACTATATTCGAAATTCTGTATATATAATTACGTATTAGTGACAGCCTCTTTATCCTTGATTTGTGTGAATCTCGCTCATCTCAAATGCTAGGATGGGGATCTTCATGATACGTTAAGGTTCGACGGGTCTTCCTGTGCTGAAATGTTAAATGATCTAGTGTGGATTTGAGTAGTTTTCGACAGATGCGGGCAGTAGATTGCACCTGACTCGAGCAATCCCGATGTGATCGAGAAGACTCGGACCTGCCAGCTACTCGGAAACAAAAAGAATATGTCTTAAAGAAGCTTCATCTCTCCAGTGGTGTAATTGCTGGCGATGTCACTACTACTTCACCTTGAATTGCCGTAATACATCCCTGCTTGCGTGCGTATTAAAGGCTTCGTATACGTGTCTTCTCGATCTTGAACGCGTTGAATTGACGATGTGAGTTCGAAGTATTTCGGAAGATGTGCAGATACGAATGTACACTGAACTCGAACAATCCGAATTTGTGTCGAGGAAGCTACGGAGTTCCAGCTATCTCTCACCCGTAGTTCTATGGCGCGTTCCGTGCGATCTGTACCTATCTCACCTGAATGCTTCTAGTCAGCCCGTTCTCGTAGAGTAGCTTTCGAAGAAAGTTAGTGTCGCGAATTGTGGTTGAATATCCGATGTGGGATTAAGTTATTTTCGGAAGAATGTGACATAGATGCACCTGAACTCGAACAATCCGATGTGATCGAGAAGCTCGGGACGCCAGCTACTCGAGATAATCAAGGTAGTATGGTGGTTGTTGGCGATGTCACACTATCTTCACCTGAATGCGTGCAGTTCTGGTGCAGAGAGTAGCTTCTGAAGAAAGTAGTGTCGCGAGATTGAGGGGATTGAAATGATCCGATGTGGTTGAAGTATTTCGGAAGATGTGGCAGTAAGATGCACCCTGAACTCGAACAATCCGATGTGATCGAGGAAGACTCGGATGCCAGCTACTCGAGAATATCAGGTAGTATGGTGGTTTTGGCGATGTCACACTATCTTCACCTGAATGCGTGCAGTCTGTTGCAGAACAGAAGTAGCTTCTGAAGAAGTAGTGTCGCGATTGAGGTTGAATGATCCGATTGTGGTTGAAAGTATTTCGGGAAGATGTGGAGTAGATGCACCCGAAACAATTCGCAACAATACCGATGTGATCGAGAACGACTCGGACTTGCCAGCCTAATCGAGAATATCTACGCTGCTCAGAATGCGTGCAGTCTGTTGCCAGACGAAGTAGCTTCTGAAGGAAGATGTCGCTCGTTGCATGCGTAATCCCGTATAAGTAGGATAGGCAGTGATGCAGACTGAGCGAACTTCGAACAAATCCGATGTGAATGAAATTCGTATTGGGGAGGCGAGCGTAACTGAGATCATCGATATTGTTTATTATGGTGGTTGCTGGCGATGTCACACTATCTTCAACCTGAATGCGTGCAGTCTGTTGCAAGACGAAGTAGCTTCACTGAAGAAGTAGTGTCGCGAATTGAGGTTGAATGACCACGAATGTGGTTGAAGTATTTTCGGAAGATGTGACAGTAGTTCACCTGAACTCCAACAATCCGTTATGTCGAGGAAGACTCCGATCTGCCAGCTTACTCGAGATGTCAAGTGCATGGCGGTTGTTTTCGTGATAAATGGCCACTATTTTTCACCGAAAATTTGTGCTCTCCGTTGCAGGCCGAAGTAACTTCCGACATTGCGTTGTCGCAGTTTGAATTCATGCTATTTAGTGTACTCTCACGACTAACCCCACTGGACTCTGCGTATGAATCTGATGAACGGGACGATTCATCTGTCTCCATTGTCATGCTGACTTTGTCACTGGTAGGAATCTCAGGTGACGAAGCAATTTCGACAGAAGTGGCTGTACTGGGAAACAACTTCTCTTCCGATGCATCTCTACTCACCGTCGCGTCTTTCACATTCACTCTTGCTCCGATAGAATTTCCCAGTAAGAGGGCAAAAAGAAGCAACGCCAGTTGTAGTTTCATGAGTCCCTCGTGACATCCACGATATCCCAGCTGCTTAAATACTCTATTCACAAAAAAAATATAATCATTGAATTTCCAGGTCATGACCAATAAACCATCGGCGCCCCAATTTAGTGCCAACGATTCATTTTTGAACGCCTGTGTGAAAGTTTCGCAAATCGACTCTCTTATTGCGCGCCAGTTATTATTAACTGCAATGTCAGCAGGGATGCTGAAGGCAAGAGCATTCCATAATTCTAAGAAACAGGGTGTGGGGAATGGAGTAGGATAGGTGGCTCTTACCTCACACTAGATCTATCCAAAACAGCAAAAATGTGATTGTCGTAGTCAAGATATGCGTGTTCGTACGCCAGAAGTGTTTTTGAAAAAGTGTGACTTCAACACAGTAAATAGATTTATAATTTGTGCAATTCAGTGAGTGCGGATGCTCACTTACCGAGTCCTACCCATCAGCCTTCCTCACGATTCGAATTACGGGTGTTTCGACAGTTGAAATACTAATTCGCTACATGTTAACAGGTGGCCGTGGTTACTTGCACGGGTCGAAACATGAGGTTCAACATGTCACATTAACCTAACGAATGAAATCCAGCAAGGTCCTCTGCAACTTCGAGACACATTCTATGCTTTCGCAGTATATACCAGACACTATTGTAACTGTATATTAGTATTTACTTGACCACTAATAATGAATGTGCTGCTTCTTTTTCACAACACGTTGTCACGCCGCCTGAATTCTTCTTACTTCTGTATATTGAAGAGGCAAGTAGTTATTCCTATGTACTCAAGCGAAAGAACTGAGTGTCCCTATTTTCAATTTTAGCCTTAAATTGTGGAGCATTCCTTTGAGTGGCAAAACGTTTCGTCACGAGGAACTTGTTCCACTGCCATGGTAACTAACAACCATGCACATAGAAGCAATATAGTTTCTCGGAATTGCGTTCAATTTAAAATCGAGCGCAACGTAAGACCATCACGCCGTGGAATTTACGCCACACTGCACGAATCGCCAAGATCCTTCTGCAACTTATGATTTTTGGTATTTAGTTGCTTCAACGCCCATTAAGCAGCCATGCGTGAATAGCGTATGTCTAGCTGTATTTTGACTTCTATTCCAGAATCCGTGTACTTGTAAAGATACGTGTTAAGTAAGGCGAAACGTACATTTAAGAGTTGTCAGATAGGATTCGGCTCATAATTAAAATGTGTTCTTGGAACGTCGAGGTAATATTATGTATTGCGCAAGGAAGATCGGTTAATTATCTATTCATACACGTGCGATGTCATTTGAACTTGGCCAGCCTCACACAACCCACATGGAATGTTCAAATTCAAACTCTGTTAACTACGGAAAGGGAGGTTCAATTACCTCTAATGGATTAGCCTATCTAAACCGTCAATAGACAAACAATGACTCTTTAGTCAAACTGTGTATGATTGACTAGACGCACTGGGAAACATTAACACAAGTCGATGCCATTTACACCATGAGGTAAATAGTGAAATCGGAAAACGTGTGAATGATGGAAATGACGGCTAACACCTCGTCAAATGGTTGTTGATGCCATTTCCGACTACACCCAAAATGCGGTCCTGGAGAATGTTTTCATTGCGCAAGTTCTCTTCATCAAAGTTATTGTAGTTACACGAACATTGGAAGACAATGGAGGCATTTTGCACACAAATTGCCTTCCCTATACGTCAATAATTTGGAATGCGTAATACCTCCTGTTAATGGCAACTTGATCTTCACGTAGCTTCTGCAACTTGGGCCCCGAATAAAAAGCATCCATGAATAAACGTTTTTAAATGCCCGCCATCAGCATTTTACCTAAAAGAGTGAATTTTTTTTACTGTAGTTTCCTAAAACTTCACTTTTGAGTCTAAATGTTGCTGGAATTGTTTTGATTGTAGGTCTACCAGTTCCTCAGGCTGGTGGGGAAGGTAAACAGAGAGTGGTTTATAGAAGATTATGTGCACATTAGACAACTAAAACCACCTGGTTTTCCCGATGTATGTGGCAGTGAATCAATCGAAATCCCTGAATTCTAGGTCGCCTAGTTCCTAACGAATAGGGGCATTTATAAACTGTTATCAACGTTTCCTCCTCCGTTAATCTGTGCTGGAAGCACTTTATGTGTCCATGAAGTTGTAGTCAAATTAAAAACTATCTCTGTTTTCACCAACTGAATTTCTGTAATGTGTTAGACTTCCATTTGAATTTTCATTATTTCTAGTGTCAACACTAAAATAAACTCTTTAGAACAATGTCTTTCCTTTATTTTGACTTAAACTGGTCACTTTAAAGCTCACTTAAGATTGTTACACTCATCTTTTCTCATTTTTATACTTACCAACTTAACTATCATAAGCCACTTTTCTGAATAAAGTTATTGCCCATCAATTTATAAAAACCAGTAAATTCATATTAGCTCCATTTTCCGGGTTGGCGTTACATTACTTCGAAGAAGTTGGTGCGCATAAATAGTTATTGGTACGAAGAGGAGTTTCAGTAAATTGGCTGAACTTATGGCGAGAGGGACGTGGGAAGGAATAAAAGATTTATAATCCGTAGATGATCTTTCAGATGGGTGTTTCTCGGTGGTCCACCGAGTTTCTTGGGACTAGTTTAGGTAATTTGATAGCGCTCGAGCCGATCGTTGTGGTTTTAGATGGGCAAGTTGATTTCCCGTTATTTTCATCACCATTTGCGCAGCATACGTTTTAGGTACTACGCAACCTGCACCTGTATCCGCGTTGGATGCTCGAGTTCCGGCGCATTCAAGTAAGTTCTTAGCATTAAAGTTGGTGCTTATCATTTAAGTTTTTATATCTTTTGATGTTTTTGCACGGTATACACCATCTGCACCGTCTGTGGATGGGTCAGACTTACAAAATGAGCCGAATGTGCCCGTTATCGAGATTGCTGTTTCATTTGTTCGAAGCTTGAACAATTGCTCCTTATATTGATAGTTTATGTAGAGTCAACTCATTCTTGCATGGGAGTCTGTATTGACTACTGCGAATGTAGAAGATTCAAGTCTGGAATCACTTTACGCAACTAAATGTTTCAAAATTGGTGCCAATAATCGCATTTCTCATAACATTTTCTCTCTCATACGTGCTGAAAGAGATTGTTGGGCTCCTTATAACTCCGAAGCTTGAAGGGTAGCCGAATTTCTCCACATTACTCTGATAATATTACTGGGTTGCTAAAAAATAAGTCCGAAGATTTGAGATGCAGAATTTGTTTTGAAGTTAGTGTAACAGTCAGAACGTACTACACATTAAAGGAATAGTATGCCATTCCTCTACCAAAGAGGATGGTAAAATTGGCTTCTTCATGTATAGCGCACGGTCGCATGTGATCAAAACATGCTCGCTCATTTGTGGTCATTGACTGCTTCCTTTATTTGAATGCACTCATTTCAAAAGCATATAATCCTATCAACAAATGGAAGCCTCGATGGCTTTTCACAATGAGTTGACAGCTAACTCTGTAGTCATATTGGCAAATGTAATTCTGTCGGTAAAATATGTTCCTCTGAATTTATTTTACTTAACCTCACGACCTCAGCTCCATCTTGACTACTTTTTGTTCCATCGTTGCTCATTAGGAAAATAACATTGTAACTGCTATACCTTTGATAGGTAAACGTTTTTCTGGAGCCTCAGATGTAAGATAAATGGTTCAAAGCTAAGTTTAACAACTATTTCCTCAACATTAATTGATTATTTTTTGACGAATACTAGTAAATCTGTTGAAGTTACGCTTTCAAAGTAAAATGTTCCCGTCTAAAGGCAAACCAACGTACCCTCGTATAGAAGCAAACAAGTAACCCAATAATCTAGTCAGCTTGATATGTGAACAGGCTCAGTGGCTCTGTTCTTCAAGCTATATACTCTTGGAAATTTAGTCATTATGTTTGACTGGGCATGTGGTAGACCTCATTTATCACCTCGTTCTCCATCATTATCATAAGTCAGTGAAAGTTACGTATATAATGAAATGTTATAATCGGAGGTATGACAATCGTGCCAACCTAAGCAGAAATATCAGCTCGCTGTGTTTTGCTGTAACACACTTTTAGCTTAAAACATTTGAACGTCTATAAAAATGACGAACCTACTCTGAAAATCTCTACACTGTGGGAAATATTTGCTTCTTAATTTGACAAGTCGTTGACTACTGCTGGTGGTTTTCTCGTGAACTACGAAAACCCAGTCTGCTGATCACATTTTTTGTATTATTAACAATGGATGTAGTGGTAAAAGAGGTGTAAAGTGTGTTAGTAGTTAAACTATAGTAACAATTTAGGCTTGATGTTTTGATTCGATAGCAAGTGTAGCCGTAAAGGAACCAAAAGTTAAAATTTACTCTATTCTTGTAGCCATTTATCTGCGTAAATTTCACGCTAATTTATTGATGACGGCGGGCTGACCTCCGAACTTAAGCGATGTATAGATGCCGTTGATATTTTAGGTGGAGCTAAATTTCTTTTGACTTGAAAGTCCCTGGGTGATTACAGATATACTCTCGAGTTCAATAAATTATGAGGAGGGAGATAGTCAAAGTGCGATACCAGGGGGTTAGGTGATCTGGTTCAATGAAATCACGCTCCATTATTCCCACGTACAATTTATAAGTGAATTTGTACTAATTAGCAGCTTGCTTCACACAGTTCACTAAACAATTACGTGAGTTCAGTTATAAGCAGTGAGTTTCAGTAATATCACATCGGGCTAAATAATAACTGTGTTTAAGATGATCGCCATTTGTGACAGGAATTGTGTTGACGTTGTATGGAGGCGATTTTTGATATTGCTGTTTTTTGCGTCCCCACCATGGGATAGCGGGGCAATCGTTCGTTTAGTTTCATAATAGGATGATCTAGAATAGTATATGCTTTCAAAGCAAACGGTAACACTTAAAGTACTTGTGATAAGCAAATGATCCCCACCACTGAGTTATCTATTAGGTTTGCAATAAATGCCAAATAAGTTGGTGAAATTTTCAGACGGTAGACTTTGACAGAGAGGGTAATTAAACGAGATTCACGCGATTCATGCTGTTGGGTATGTCAACCTGATTTTCTGATTGTGTTGCATTTGGCAGTTTGCATAACGAAGTTGTGAGTAATTAAGCGCCTTAAACTTTGATTGACTCAGTGGAGTGAGGCTGGTTTTAGAAGTTATAAGGATGTAAGTACAGTAGGGTTTGTCTCAGCAAAGGTGTATTTTTGGAGATATGGTGTAGGCGTTCAATGAACTCGGACAATGGCCATATTTATTCTTCAACTCTTTCACCTCGTCTCCAAACAAGAATTTCAACATAAAGGCTCATTCAGTTGCTCAATGATTTGAGATGTAATTGTGTTTTTAGGATAAGGCGGACACAGTAAATGATTATTATTTAAGATTCATTTATCTCGGCGAGAGCCCAAAAATTTTCTGTTTACAGGCTTTCTATTGGGGCATCGTAATTAACGTTCCAATTAATTTGTCGGAACCGCTTTAGTTACCTTACACAACACTATGCCGTTAAGGGAACCTGCATTCCCAAACCTTTAATGTCCATTCAATACCAACAGACCTACAGTTTTAAGACTCGGCGTAAGAGGTAGGACTAACCACAGTTCTTTATTTCATTTTCGATTTAATTCCTTTTCATTTGAGGTAAATAAAGTCGGTTATGAAAGTGAGCATTCATTAAGTTTAACAGTTGAAGACATATTAAAACCACCAAGAAATACTGCTTTGGTGAGACGACAATTTCTAGTTGTTCACATGCATATGCAGTTTAACTTTCGACATCCTTTATTAAATTACTATAAGTCCTCATTTAAAAATTTTCACCACCTCAAAACCCACGTTTGAGAAAGTAAAAGCATTACGACAAATAAAATATGAAATCAAGTAGACAAAGCAGGAAAAGTATTTTCGCAATTGCTGTACGTGTGTCATGAAACCTTAAGTTCCATTATTCCTCAAATTTAGACGAATTGTGAGATTTCATTTTTGTGTCTCATTTTCCTGATTTCATACTCATCAACTTCTACTCGACGGCTAGAAAATTAATTTTCAATAACTCAAAGGAGTTGAAATACCTATTTGCTGCGAACGGCAATTTAGAGGAATGACATGTCGTTCAAAGCTAAACAATCAGGTTCCTGTTGATTATTATATACATGTCACTGCTCTTACTGATGACCTCGCGGCAAAATGTACTTGTTTTTCTTACTAATGCACTTTCGACTCAGTGATAGCTATACCCTTTGTCTCCGAATGCACTCGATTTGGGCGAAATAAATCGAGCCCAAATATACTCGTATGCCTACGTTACCTTCTACCTACGGCACCTCGCTTATCTCCCTTCAATTGATTCGTAGCATATACTGAACTGTTTTGCATGATATGTTTCTACATTGCAATGAGTGCAGTTATTATGGCTACTAAATAGCACATTTTTCCCTTTTTGTAACAAAATCCAAAAATTGTAAATAGTGATGATTTTTGGTCCTTATGAAATCAAATGAACAACATCTCTGTGTCTTAATAAAATACGGTACCCACTGCGATTTATCAGCTGTTTGAAATAAACTGGTATGAAAATCAGTAGAATTATGTTCATCATCATCAGCAGAGGGATCAAAGCCAGGAGATATAAATCATACACTTGGAAGAATATACCATGTCGACAATGCGCATTCAGTACTAAGATCTTTCCGACCTAAAACATAATCATTCCGTATCTATGTACGCTACACTCATCAAACCCGTTTACAGGGGTAAAATAAGTGCATTTAAGTAGACCTATAATTCCCCTCCCCCTTTAAGTCCTCTACATAATTTCTATGGATTTTCGTCCACTGGCACTTTATATGAACATTTGTTCTGGGAAATTTTGCAACTGTCAAATCGGGTTTATAACCGCAGCGTTTATACAATGTCTTGCGTTGTAAACTTCGTCTGCATTTCTATTTACTCTATGTTGGAAAGAAATATTTAACTTTTTACTGTTCAGCACATTTGCCTTAATATAAGATGTCAGGGAAAGTTCCAAAACCATTCATTAAATACTTCCGCTGTTAGGGCAAGGAGTTGTAGGTATTCTTTATACCACCGTTTTCCTCCGCATTTCCGTGACTTAATTCAACAGTAACTAAGCTGAGAAGTTACCTTGAGGGTATGTATAAATAATGCTTATTTTGCTGATTTTTCTGAAAGCCTCATGTAACTGAAAGGAAACAATTATGTATGGTGAGCAGTGTTGAATATATTTCTAAGTTCAAACGGGTGAAAGTACTATTCACTTAACGCCGACACGACTAAGCCGTGTAAAGTAACAAGCTCATTCCTATATCCTAATTATGAGTATTAGTAAATTATTCCTTATAACTACTTTGTGTTCTGTGTGATAGTATTAGAATAGTGATTATAGGGATTTATTTGACGAAATTGACGTAGTTAGCTAATGCTGCTACGGATGAGGTAGCCCCGACCAGGCTTGACATGAATGATCACGTAAACACTCCAACTACAATTGATGACTATAGTTTTCTACGTTTCAGCAAAAGTATTACAATAACCATGCGTACAGTTCATATGCTACTTACTGAAGTGCTAGTTACCATTAATGAAGATTAATGTATATAATTGAAGTAAGTTTCCGCCACATCTTACACATATTCATCTTCACTAAGGCTCAAAATAGACATTATAAGTAGACGCGGTAATAATAAGCGTAGAAGAGACCTCAAAACTGAAAATTTCCTTACGTACTCGCCAAGGGCAAGCAATGCTTTTTAAGCGGAAGCTTGTTTTTCAGTTGCGCTGGAAGCCGTAAGTCTATTTTGTCACTTATTCGGAATTTCATGCATTTGTTGATGGAATCTGTAGAAACTTTGTGGTTTGTCGTTTCTAAAAGAACATAACTGGCACACCTACTAGAAGTGCACTAAATTAACACATTGCAAGCTTCATAAGTGGCGTGTGAAATCTTGTCGCCACCCGCAATGCGTATCAGAATAACAGCTATAGTGAATCTATGAGTAATTAGTTGAATCATCGTAACGAATTTATTACGCACAAGTAGGATGGAGTACTATGGTGCAACTCAGTAAGCACGCTAAGATAGTTTATTTACCGTCCTCGGAGAGTTTCTTTTGTTCTCTATGAGGGTTGAATTGGCTAAACAGAAGTAAAATCCGAAATCGAATTGTTACATATTTAGTTATATCTTTGCATAGTGAGTGATGAAAATGGGATGGATTATGAGCACTGTAGAGGGATATAAATCGACAAAAACAAAGCCAATGTTTAAGAAAGTCATTGACTGACCAAACATTTCGAGTTGATCATCACTTTTCGGGATGGAAGCATATCAGAAAGTTACGCATGGTGTTAACAACGCGAGTACCATTAAGAAAGCCTCACGTCTTTTCCTTAGTTATTGAGTAATTATGTCATAATGACTATCCACATTCTTCTGTAGCAAGCATGTTAACACGACTTACGAAAACATATTACTTATCTTTTATTACTAGGGAGGCATTGAGTTCGCTCAGAGCACTTCCTCGTGCAGCTAAACTTAAAATCGAATTTTTGTTGTGTGGCATGATTTCGGCATTTTAAAAGGATAAATTGATCCTAAATTAATCCATGTTAAGCCCCTGGAATAGGAGTTTCTCTAATTGCTTCCTTCAAATTTTTCTCCGAAAATATATAAATATTTTTCGTACTAGCGTAATACCATAAAGTATCGCTTAGAGGAGCGGGTGTATGAGAGTAATTTATAAATCCTAATCACGACCGCAATATAAATGTTTCTAACCCCTATGGAATACGTACAAACATGTTTAAGTACAGATACGATGGGTGTTTCAATGCCTAATGGTTTCCTAAAAAAGTAGGGCGTTTGATTAATAAAGTACACATCGTACGGAACGATGTTGTAAGATATGTGGAAACAGTAAATATCATTATGTAAGCAGCAGACAATTCTCCTTCAGCGCACAGTTCTGCGTTTAAGCTTTCAGTGAGTCTTTTTTTAGCACGGCTAACAAGTGATGTGGTAAAGACATTTCCTTTAAGACTAGGATCGATCAAAATCGGTGACTGCCTCTCTGCCTATCTCGCCCCCTATTCAGCCACGTGTAATCCACGCTGAAACTGAAATCTCAACCAAATCCAAATCTTACACCACAATCCATATTTCTTACCAAAATTGCACTATAACACACACATGAACTCTGTCAAATGTTTACGTGGTGACACTATTATCCTTGATTTTGGATGCCTCATAAAGCGGACTCATATACGTAAGGTTCGACGGGTCTCCTGTGCTTGAAGTTAAATGATCTAGTGTGGTTGAGTAGTTTTCGGAAGATGCGGCAGTAGATGCACCTGAACTCGAGCAATCCGATGTGATCGAGGAAGACTCGGACTGCCAGCTACTCGAGATATCAGGTAGTATGGTGTTTGCTGGCGATGTCACACTATCTTCACCTGAATGCGTGCAGTCTGTTGCAGACGAAGTAGCTTCTGAAGAAGTAGTGTCGCGAATTGAGGTTGAATGATCCGATGTGGTTGAAGTATTTTCGGAAGATGTGGCAGTAGATGCACCTGAACTCGAACAATCCGATGTGATCGAGGAAGACTCGGACTGCCAGCTACTCGAGATATCAGGTAGTATGGTGGTTGCTGGCGATGTCACACTATCTTCACCTGAATGCGTGCAGTCTGTTGCAGACGAAGTAGCTTCTGAAGAAGTAGTGTCGCGAATTGAGGTTGAATGATCCGATGTGGTTGAAGTATTTTCGGAAGATGTGGCAGTACCTGAACTCGAACAATCCGATGTGATCGAGGAAGACTCGGACTGCCAGCTACTCGAGATATCAGGTAGTATGGTGGTTGCTGGCGATGTCACACTATCTTCACCTGAATGCGTGCAGTCTGTTGCAGACGAAGTAGCTTCTGAAGAAGTAGTGTCGCGAATTGAGGTTGAATGATCCGATGTGGTTGAAGTATTTTCGGAAGATGTGACAGTAGATGCACCTGAACTCGAACAATCCGATGTGATCGAGGAAGACTCGGACTGCCAGCTACTCGAGATATCAGGTAGTATGGTGGTTGCTGGCGATGTCACACTATCTTCACCTGAATGCGTGCAGTCTGGTGCAGACGAAGTAGCTTCTGAAGAAGTAGTGTCGCGAATTGAGGTTGAATGATCCGATGTGGTTGAAGTATTTTCGGAAGATGTGGCAGTAGATGCACCTGAACTCGAACAATCCGATGTGATCGAGGAAGACTCGGACTGCCAGCTACTCGAGATATCAGGTAGTATGGTGGTTGCTGGCGATGTCACACTATCTTCACCTGAATGCGTGCAGTCTGTTGCAGACGAAGTAGCTTCTGAAGAAGTAGTGTCGCGAATTGAGGTTGAATGATCCGATGTGGTTGAAGTATTTTCGGAAGATGTGGCAGTAGATGCCCCGAACTCGAACAATCCGATGTGATCGAGGAAGACTCGGACTGCCAGCTACTCGAGATATCAGGTAGTATGGTGGTTGCTGGCGATGTCACACTATCTTCACCTGAATGCGTGCAGTCTGTTGCAGACGAAGTAGCTTCTGAAGAAGTAGTGTCGCGAATTGAGGTTGAATGACCCGATGTGGTTGAAGTATTTTCGGAGGATGTGACAGTAGTTACACCTGAACTCCAACAATCCGTTATGGTCGAGGAAGACTCCGACTGCCAGCTACTCGAGATGTCAAGTTGGCATGGCGGTTGTTCGTGATATGCCACTATTTTCACCGAAATTTGTGCTCTCCGTTGCAGGCGAAGTAACTTGCGACATTGCGTTGTCGCAGTTTGAATTCATGCTATTTAGTGTACTCTCACGACTAACCCCACTGGACTCTGCGTATGAATCTGATGAACGGGACGATTCATCTGTCTCCATTGTCATGCTGACTTTGTCACTGGTAGGAATCTCAGGTGACGAAGCAATTTCGACAGAAGTGGCTGTACTGGGAAACAACTTCTCTTCCGATGCATCTCTACTCACCGTCGCGTCTTTCACATTCACTCTTGCTCCGATAGAATTTCCCAGTAAGAGGGCAAAAAGAAGCAACGCCAGTTGTAGTTTCATGAGTCCCTCGTGACATCCACGATATCCCAGCTGCTTAAATACTCTATTCACAAAAAAATATAATCATTGAATTTCCGTCATGACCAATAAACCATCGGCGCCCCAATTTAGTGCCAACGATTCATTTTTGAACGCCTGTGTGAAAGTTTCGCAAATCGACTCTCTTATTGCGCGCCAGTTATTATTAACTGCAATGTCAGCAGGGATGCTGAAGGCAAGAGCATTCCATAATTCTAAGAAACAGGGTGTGGGGAATGGAGTAGGATAGGTGGCTCTTACCTCACACTAGATCTATCCAAAACAGCAAAAATGTGATTGTCGTAGTCAAGATATGCGTGTTCGTACGCCAGAAGTGTTTTGAAAAAGTGTGACTTCAACACAGTAAATAGATTTATAATTTGTGCAATTCAGTGAGTGCGGATGCTCACTTACCGAGTCCTACCCATCAGCCTTCCTCACG
Organism: Dipylidium caninum; assembly: GCA_017562135.1. Taxonomy (NCBI): domain Eukaryota; kingdom Metazoa; phylum Platyhelminthes; class Cestoda; order Cyclophyllidea; family Dipylidiidae; genus Dipylidium; species Dipylidium caninum. Next base: position 15,076 of record QEYB01000413.1, read on the forward strand.
ATTCGAATTACGGGTGTTCGACAGTTGAAATACTAAGTCGCTGCATGTTAACAGGTGGCCGTGGTTACTTGCACGGGTCGAAACATGAGGTCAACATGTCACATTTAACCTAACGAATGAAATCCAGCAAGGTCCTCTGCAACTTCGAGACACATTCTATGCTTTCGCAGTATATACCAGACACTATTGTAACTGTATATTAGTATTACTTGACCACTAATAATGAATGTGCTGCTTCTTTTTCACAACACGTTGTCACGCCGCCTGAATTCTTCTTACTTCTGTATATTGAAGAGGCAAGTAGTTATTCCTATGTACTCAAGCGAAAGAACTGAGTGTCCCTATTTCAATTTTAGCCTTAAATTGTGGAGCATTCCTTTGAGTGGCAAAACGTTTCGTCACGAGGAACTTGTTCCACTGCCATGGTAACTAACAACCATGCACATAGAGCAATATAGTTTCTCGGAATTGCGTTCAATTTAAAATCGAGCGCAACGTAAGACCATCACGCCGTGGAATTTACGCCACACTGCACGAATCGCCAAGATCCTTCTGCAACTTATGATTTTTGGTATTTAGTTGCTTCAACGCCCATTAAGCAGCCATGCGTGAATAGCGTATGTCTAGCTGTATTTTGACTTCTATTCCCAGAATCCGTGTACTTGTAAAGATACGTGTTAAGTAAGGCGAAACGTACATTTAAGAGTTGTCAGATAGGATTCGGCTCATAATTAAAATGTGTTCTTGGAACGTCGAGGTAATATTATGTATTGCGCAAGGAAGATCGGTTAATTATCTATTCATACACGTGCGATGTCATTTGAACTTGGCCAGCCTCACACAACCCACATGGAATGTTCAAATTCAAACTCTGTTAACTACGGAAAGGGAGGTTCAATTACCTCTAATGGATTAGCCTATCTAAACCGTCAATAGACAAACAATGACTCTTTAGTCAAACTGTGTATGATTGACTAGACGCACTGGGAAACATTAACACAAGTCGATGCCATTTACACCATGAGGTAAATAGTGAAATCGGAAAACGTGTGAATGATGGAAATGACGGCTAACACCTCGTCAAATGGTTGTTGATGCCATTTCCGACTACACCCAAAATGCGGTCCTGGAGAATGTTTCATTGCGCAAGTTCTCTTCATCAAAGTTATTGTAGTTACACGAACATTGGAAGACAATGGAGGCATTTTGCACACAAATTGCCTTCCCTATACGTCAATAATTTGGAATGCGTAATACCTCCTGTTAATGGCAACTTGATCTTCACGTAGCTTCTGCAACTTGGGCCCCGAATAAAAAGCATCCATGAATAACGTTTTTAAATGCCCGCCATCAGCATTTTACCTAAAAGAGTGAATTTTTTTTACTGTAGTTTCCTAAAACTTCACTTTTGAGTCTAAATGTTGCTGGAATTGTTTTGATTGTAGGTCTACCAGTTCCTCAGGCTGGTGGGGAAGGTAAACAGAGAGTGGTTTATAGAAGATTATGTGCACATTAGACAACTAAAACCACCTGGTTTTCCCGATGTATGTGGCAGTGAATCAATCGAAATCCCTGAATTCTAGGTCGCCTAGTTCCTAACGAATAGGGGCATTTATAAACTGTTATCAACGTTTCCTCCTCCGTTAATCTGTGCTGGAAGCACTTTATGTGTCCATGAAGTTGTAGTCAAATTAAAAACTATCTCTGTTTTCACCAACTGAATTTCTGTAATGTGTTAGACTTCCATTTGAATTTTCATTATTTCTAGTGTCAACACTAAAATAAACTCTTTAGAACAATGTCTTCCTTTATTTTGACTTAAACTGGTCACTTTAAAGCTCACTTAAGATTGTTACACTCATCTTTCTCATTTTTATACTTACCAACTTAACTATCATAAGCCACTTTTCTGAATAAAGTTATTGCCCATCAATTTATAAAACCAGTAAATTCATATTAGCTCCATTTTCCGGGTTGGCGTTACATTACTTCGAAGAAGTTGGTGCGCATAAATAGTTATTGGTACGAAGAGGAGTTTCAGTAAATTGGCTGAACTTATGGCGAGAGGGACGTGGGAAGGAATAAAAGATTTATAATCCGTAGATGATCTTTCAGATGGGTGTTTTCTCGGTGGTCCACCGAGTTTCTTGGGACTAGTTTAGGTAATTTGATAGCGCTCGAGCCGATCGTTGTGGTTTTAGATGGGCAAGTTGATTTCCCGTTATTTTCATCACCATTTGCGCAGCATACGTTTTAGGTACTACGCAACCTGCACCTGTATCCGCGTTGGATGCTCGAGTTCCGGCGCATTCAAGTAAGTTCTTAGCATTAAAGTTGGTGCTTATCATTTAAGTTTTTATATCTTTTGATGTTTTTGCACGGTATACACCATCTGCACCGTCTGTGGATGGGTCAGACTTACAAAATGAGCCGAATGTGCCCGTTATCGAGATTGCTGTTTCATTTGTTCAAGCTTCGAAGCTTGAACAATTGCTCCTTATATTGATAGTTTATGTAGAGTCAACTCATTCTTTGCATGGGAGTCTGTATTGACTACTGCGAATGTAGAAGATTCAAGTCTGGAATCACTTTACGCAACTAAATGTTCAAAATTGGTGCCAATAATCGCATTTCTCATAACATTTTCTCTCTCATACGTGCTGAAAGAGATTGTTGGGCTCCTTATAACTCCGAAGCTTGAAGGGTAGCCGAATTTCTCCACATTACTCTGATAATATTACTGGGTTGCTAAAAAATAAGTCCGAAGATTTGAGATGCAGAATTTGTTTTGAAGTTAGGGTAACAGTCAGAACGTACTACACATTAAAGGAATAGTATGCCATTCCTCTACCAAAGAGGATGGTAAAATCGGCTTCTTCATGTATAGCGCACGGTCGCATGTGATCAAAACATGCTCGCTCATTTGTGGTCATTGACTGCTTCCTTTATTTGAATGCACTCATTTCAAAAGCATATAATCCTATCAACAAATGGAAGCCTCGATGGCTTTTCACAATGAGTTGACAGCTAACTCTGTAGTCATATTGGCAAATGTAATTCTGTCGGTAAAATATGTTCCTCTGAATTTATTTTACTTAACCTCACGACCTCAGCTCCATCTTGACTACTTTTGTTCCATCGTTGCTCATTAGGAAAATAACATTGTAACTGCTATACCTTTGATAGGTAAACGTTTTCTGGAGCCTCAGATGTAAGATAAATGGTTCAAAGCTAAGTTTAACAACTATTTCCTCAACATTAATTGATTATTTTTTGACGAATACTAGTAAATCTGTTGAAGTTACGCTTTCAAAGTAAAATGTTCCCGTCTAAAGGCAAACCAACGTACCCTCGTATAGAAGCAAACAAGTAACCCAATAATCTAGTCAGCTTGATATGTGAACAGGCTCAGTGGCTCTGTTCTTCAAGCTATATACTCTTGGAAATTTAGTCATTATGTTTGACTGGGCATGTGGTAGACCTCATTTATCACCTCGTTCTCCATCATTATCATAAGTCAGTGAAAGTTACGTATATAATGAAATGTTATAATCGGAGGTATGACAATCGTGCCAACCTAAGCAGAAATATCAGCTCGCTGTGTTTTTGCTGTAACACACTTTTAGCTTAAAACATTTGAACGTCTATAAAAATGACGAACCTACTCTGAAAATCTCTACACTGTGGGAAATATTTGCTTCTTAATTTGACAAGTCGTTGACTACTGCTGGTGGTTTTCTCGTGAACTACGAAAACCCAGTCTGCTGATCACATTTTTTGTATTATTAACAATGGATGTAGTGGTAAAAGAGGTGTAAAGTGTGTTAGTAGTTAAACTATAGTAACAATTTAGGCTTGATGTTTTGATTCGATAGCAAGTGTAGCCGTAAAGGAACCAAAAGTTAAAATTTACTCTATTCTTGTAGCCATTTATCTGCGTAAATTTCACGCTAATTTATTGATGACGGCGGGCTGACCTCCGAACTTAAGCGATGTATAGATGCCGTTGATATTTTAGGTGGAGCTAAATTTCTTTTGACTTGAAAGTCCCTGGGTGATTACAGATATACTCTCGAGTTCAATAAATTATGAGGAGGGAGATAGTCAAAGTGCGATACCAGGGGGTTAGGTGATCTGGTTCAATGAAATCACGCTCCATTATTCCCACGTACAATTTATAAGTGAATTTGTACTAATTAGCAGCTTGCTTCACACAGTTCACTAAACAATTACGTGAGTTCAGTTATAAGCAGTGAGTTTCAGTAATATCACATCGGGCTAAATAATAACTGTGTTTAAGATGATCGCCATTTGTGACAGGAATTGTGTTGACGTTGTATGGAGGCGATTTTTGATATTGCTGTTTTTTGCGTCCCCACCATGGGATAGCGGGGCAATCGTTCGTTTAGTTTCATAATAGGATGATCTAGAATAGTATATGCTTTCAAAGCAAACGGTAACACTTAAAGTACTTGTGATAAGCAAATGATCCCCACCACTGAGTTATCTATTAGGTTTGCAATAAATGCCAAATAAGTTGGTGAAATTTTCAGACGGTAGACTTTGACAGAGAGGGTAATTAAACGAGATTCACGCGATTCATGCTGTTGGGTATGTCAACCTGATTTTCTGATTGTGTTGCATTTGGCAGTTTGCATAACGAAGTTGTGAGTAATTAAGCGCCTTAAACTTTGATTGACTCAGTGGAGTGAGGCTGGTTTTAGAAGTTATAAGGATGTAAGTACAGTAGGGTTTGTCTCAGCAAAGGTGTATTTTTGGAGATATGGTGTAGGCGTTCAATGAACTCGGACAATGGCCATATTTATTCTTCAACTCTTTCACCTCGTCTCCAAACAAGAATTTCAACATAAAGGCTCATTCAGTTGCTCAATGATTTGAGATGTAATTGTGTTTTTAGGATAAGGCGGACACAGTAAATGATTATTATTTAAGATTCATTTATCTCGGCGAGAGCCCAAAAATTTTCTGTTTACAGGCTTTCTATTGGGGCATCGTAATTAACGTTCCAATTAATTTGTCGGAACCGCTTTAGTTACCTTACACAACACTATGCCGTTAAGGGAACCTGCATTCCCAAACCTTTAATGTCCATTCAATACCAACAGACCTACAGTTTTAAGACTCGGCGTAAGAGGTAGGACTAACCACAGTTCTTTATTTCATTTTCGATTTAATTCCTTTTCATTTGAGGTAAATACAAGTCGGTTATGAAAGTGAGCATTCATTAAGTTTAACAGTTGAAGACATATTAAAACCACCAAGAAATACTGCTTTGGTGAGACGACAATTTCTAGTTGTTCACATGCATATGCAGTTTAACTTTCGACATCCTTTATTAAATTACTATAAGTCCTCATTTAAAAATTTTCACCACCTCAAAACCCACGTTTGAGAAAGTAAAAGCATTACGACAAATAAAATATGAAATCAAGTAGACAAAGCAGGAAAAGTATTTTCGCAATTGCTGTACGTGTGTCATGAAACCTTAAGTTCCATTATTCCTCAAATTTAGACGAATTGTGAGATTTCATTTTTGTGTCTCATTTTCCTGATTTCATACTCATCAACTTCTACTCGACGGCTAGAAAATTAATTTTCAATAACTCAAAGGAGTTGAAATACCTATTTGCTGCGAACGGCAATTTAGAGGAATGACATGTCGTTCAAAGCTAAACAATCAGGTTCCTGTTGATTATTATATACATGTCACTGCTCTTACTGATGACCTCGCGGCAAAATGTACTTGTTTTTCTTACTAATGCACTTTCGACTCAGTGATAGCTATACCCTTTGTCTCCGAATGCACTCGATTTGGGCGAAATAAATCGAGCCCAAATATACTCGTATGCCTACGTTACCTTCTACCTACGGCACCTCGCTTATCTCCCTTCAATTGATTCGTAGCATATACTGAACTGTTTTGCATGATATGTTTCTACATTGCAATGAGTGCAGTTATTATGGCTACTAAATAGCACATTTTTCCCTTTTTGTAACAAAATCCAAAAATTGTAAATAGTGATGATTTTTGGTCCTTATGAAATCAAATGAACAACATCTCTGTGTCTTAATAAAATACGGTACCCACTGCGATTTATCAGCTGTTTGAAATAAACTGGTATGAAAATCAGTAGAATTATGTTCATCATCAATCAGCAGAGGGATCAAAGCCAGGAGATATAAATCATACACTTGGAAGAATATACCATGTCGACAATGCGCATTCAGTACTAAGATCTTTCCGACCTAAAACATAATCATTCCGTATCTATGTACGCTACACTCATCAAACCCGTTTACAGGGGTAAAATAAGTGCATTTAAGTAGACCTATAATTCCCCTCCCCCTTTAAGTCCTCTACATAATTTCTATGGATTTTCGTCCACTGGCACTTTATATGAACATTTGTTCTGGGAAATTTTGCAACTGTCAAATCGGGTTTATAACCGCAGCGTTTATACAATGTCTTGCGTTGTAAACTTCGTCTGCATTTCTATTTACTCTATGTTGGAAAGAAATATTTAACTTTTTACTGTTCAGCACATTTGCCTTAATATAAGATGTCAGGGAAAGTTCCAAAACCATTCATTAAATACTTCCGCTGTTAGGGCAAGGAGTTGTAGGTATTCTTTTATACCACCGTTTTCCTCCGCATTTCCGTGACTTAATTCAACAGTAACTAAGCTGAGAAGTTACCTTGAGGGTATGTATAAATAATGCTTATTTTGCTGATTTTTCTGAAATTCTCATGTAACTGAAAGGAAACAATTATGTATGGTGAGCAGTGTTGAATATATTTCTAAGTTCAAACGGGTGAAAGTACTATTCACTTAACGCCGACACGACTAAGCCGTGTAAAGTAACAAGCTCATTCCTATATCCTAATTATGAGTATTAGTAAATTATTCCTTATAACTACTTTGTGTTCTGTGTGATAGTATTAGAATAGTGATTATAGGGATTTATTTGACGAAATTGACGTAGTTAGCTAATGCTGCTACGGATGAGGTAGCCCCGACCAGGCTTGACATGAATGATCACGTAAACACTCCAACTACAATTGATGACTATAGTTTTCTACGTTTCAGCAAAAGTATTACAATAACCATGCGTACAGTTCATATGCTACTTACTGAAGTGCTAGTTACCATTAATGAAGATTAATGTATATAATTTAAGTAATTTTCCGCCACATCTTACACATATTCATCTTCACTAAGGCTCAAAATAGACATTATAAGTAGACGCGGTAATAATAAGCGTAGAAGAGACCTCAAAACTGAAAATTTCCTTACGTACTCGCCAAGGGCAAGCAATGCTTTTTAAGCGGAAGCTTGTTTTTCAGTTGCGCTGGAAGCCGTAAGTCTATTTTGTCACTTATTCGGAATTTCATGCATTTGTTGATGGAATCTGTAGAAACTTTGTGGTTTGTCGTTTCTAAAAGAACATAACTGGCACACCTACTAGAAGTGCACTAAATTAACACATTGCAAGCTTCATAAGTGGCGTGTGAAATCTTGTCGCCACCCGCAATGCGTATCAGAATAACAGCTATAGTGAATCTATGAGTAATTAGTTGAATCATCGCAACGAATTTATTACGCACAAATAGGATGGAGTATTATGGTGCAACTCAGTGAGCACGGTAGGATAGTTTTTGTATTGTCCTCGGAGAGTTCCCTTTGTTCTATATGAGGGTTGAATTGGCTGAAAAGAGTTAAAATCCGAACTCGAGTTGTTAAATGCTTAGTTATATCTTTGCATAGTGAGTGATGAAAATGGGATGAATTATGAGCTCTGTAGAGGGATATAAATCGAGAGGAACAAAGCCAATACTTAAGAAAGTGATTGACTGACCAAACATTTCGAGTTGATCATCACTTTTCGGGATGGAAGCATATCAGAAAGTTACGCATGGTGTTAACAACGCGAGTACCATTAAGAAAGCCTCACGTCTTTTCCTTAGTTATTGAGTAATTATGTCATAATGACTATCCACATTTCTTCTGTAGCAAGCATGTTAACACGACTTACGAAAACATATTACTTATCTTTTTATTACTAGGGAGGCATTGAGTTCGCTCAGAGCACTTCCTCGTGCAGCTAAACTTAAAATCGAATTTTGTTTGTGTGGCATGATTTCGGCATTTTAAAAGGATAAATTGATCCTAAATTAATCATGTTAAGCCCCTGGAATAGGAGTTTTCTCTAATTGCTTCCTTCAAATTTTTCTCCGAAAATATATAAATATTTTTCGTACTAGCGTAATACCATAAAGTATCGCTTAGAGGAGCGGGTGTATGAGAGTAATTTATAAATCCTAATCACGACCGCAATATAAATGTTTCTAACCCCTATGGAATACGTACAAACATGTTTAAGTACAGATACGATGGGTGTTTCAATGCCTAATGGTTTCCTAAAAAAGTAGGGCGTTTGATTAATAAAGTACACATCGTACGGAACGATGTTGTAAGATATGTGGAAACAGTAAATATCATTATGTAAGCAGCAGACAATTCTCCTTCAGCGCACAGTTCTGCGTTTAAGCTTTCAGTGAGTCTTTTTTTTAGCACGGCTAACAAGTGATGTGGTAAAGACATTTCCTTTAAGACTAGGATCGATCAAAAATCGGTGACTGCCTCTCTGCCTATCTCGCCCCCTATTCAGCACGTGTAATCCACGCTGAAACTGAAATCTCAACCAAATCCAAATCTTACACCACATCCATATTTCTTACAAAATTGCACTATGACAACATGAAACTCTGTCAAATGTTTATGACACTATTATCCTTGATTTTGGGATGCTCATCAAGCGGACTCATATACGTAAGGTTCGACGGGTCTCCTGTGCTTTGAAGTTAAATGATCTATTGTGGTTGAGTAGTTTCGGAAGATGCGGCAGTAGATGCACCTGAACTCGACAATCCGAATGTGATCGAGGAAGACTCGGACTGCCAGCTACTCGAGATTATCAGTAGTATGGTGGTTGCGCGATGTCACACTATCTTTGAATGCGTGCAGTGTTGCAGACGAAGTACACGAATTGAGGTTGAATGATCCGATGTGGTTGAAGTATTCGAAGATTGGCAGTAGTTAGCCTCGAACCAAAATCGAGGAAGCGGACTTACGACGTGCTGGTTGCAGACTATCTGTTATCCTGGTTGCTCGAGAAGGGACAGTCATGGTGCGGTTGCTATGAATGCGTGCAGTCTGTTGCAGACGAAGTAGCTTCTGTCGCGAATTGAGGTTGAATATCGATGTGGTTGGTCGGAAGCAAAGTTCGAGGGCTTCGATGGTGTGAACTGCGAGCAAATTGACTGATGATGAGGAAGACTCGAAGATGCGGCAGTAGTATGCACCTGAACTCGAGACAATCCGATGTGATCGAGGAAGACTCGGACCTGCCAGCTACTCTAGATTATCAGGTAGTATGGTGTTTGCTGGCGATGTCACCACTATCTTCACCTGAATGCGTGCAGTCTGTTGCAGACGAAGTAGCTTTCTGAAGAAGTAGTGTCGCGAAATTGAGGTTGAATGATCCGATGTGGTTGAAGTATTATTTTTCGGAAGATGTGGCAGTAGATGCACCCTGAACTCGAACAATCCGATGTGATCGAGGAAGACTCGGACTGCCAGCTACTCGAGATATCAGGTAGTATGGTGCGTTTGCTGGCGATGTCACACTATTCTTCACCCTGAATGCGTGCAGTCTGTTGCAGACGAAGTAGCTTCTGAAGAAAGTAGTGTCGCGAATTGTGGTTGAATGATCCGATGTGGTTGAAGTATTTTCGGAAGATGTGACAGTTAGATGCAACCTGAACTCGAACAATCCATGTTGTCGAGGAAGCTCGGATCCCGCACCTCGAGAACAGTAGTTATGTTTGTTGTCGATGTCACACTATCTTCACTGAAATGCGTGCAGTCTGTCAGACGATGCTTTCTGAAGAAGTAGTGTCAATTGGAGGTTGAGCATGAACTTCTCACCCCGCAGCCTTCCGATTGTGGCTTGGAAGTATTTTTCGGGGATGGGCCTAGATGCCTGAACTCGAACAATCCGATGTGATCGGGAAGACTCGGAGATATCGAGATATCAGGTAGTATGGTGGGTTGCTTGGCGATGTCACACTATCTTCACACCTGAATGCGTGCAGTCTGTTGCAGACGAAGTAGCTTCTGAAGAAGTAGTGTTCGCGAATGAGTGATCGTTGAATGATCCGATGTGGTTTGAAAGTATTTTCGGAAGATTGTGGCAGTTAGATGCACCTGAACTCGAAACAATCCGATGTGATCGAGGAAGACTCGGGACTGCCAGCTACTCGAGATATCAGGTAGATATGGTGGTTGTGGAGAGATGTCAGCACTATCTTCACCCTTGAATGCGTGCAAGCTGTTTGCAGCGATGCTTCTGAAAGCAGTAGTGTCGCGAATTTGAGGATTGAATGATCCGATGTGAGGTTGAAGTATTTTCGGAAGATGTGGCAGTAGATGCCCCGAAACTCGAAACGAGACCGATGTGATCGAGGAAGACTCGGATGCTGCCTACTGAGCACTATCAGTAAGTATGGTGTTGCTGCGAGAGTCACACTAATCCTTCACCTGAAGTAGCTTCAGATGAAGCTTCTGAAGAAGTAGTGTCGCGAATTGAGGTTGAATGATCCGATGTGGTTGAAGTATTTTCGGAAGATGTGGCAGTAAGATGCACCTGAACTCGCAACAATCCGATGTGATCGAGGAAGACTCGGACTGCCAGCTACTCGAGATATCAGGATAGTATGGTGCTGTTGCTGGCGATGTCACCACTATCTTCACCTGAATGCGTGCAGTCTGTTGCAGACGAAGTAGCTTCTGAAAGAAGTAGTGTCGCGAATTGTGGTTTTTGAATGATCCGATGTGGTTGAAGTATTTTCGGAAGATGTGACAGTAGATGCACCTGAACTCGAACAATCCGATGTGATCGAGGAAGACTCGGACTGCCAGCTACTTCGAGATATCAGGTAGTATGGTGGTTTTTGCTGGCGATGTCACACTATCTTCACCTGAATGCGTTGCAGTCTGGTTGCAGACGAAAAGTAGCTTCTGAAGAAGTAGTGTGTCGCGAATTGTGTTGAATGATCCGATGTGGTTTGAAGTATTTTCGGAATGCTACAGTAGATGCACCTGAACTCGAACAATCCGATGTGATCGAGGAAGACTCGGACTGCCAGCTACTCGAGATATCAGGCTAGTATGGTGTTGCTGGCGATGTCACACTAATCTTCACCTGAATGCGTGCAGTCTGTTGGCACGACGAAGTAGCTTCTTGAAGAAGTAGTGTTCGCGAATTGAGGTTTGGTTGAATGATCCGATGTGGTTGAAGTATTTTTCGGAAGATGTGACAGTAGATGCACCCTGAAACTCGAACAATCCGATGTGATCGAGGAAGACTCGGACTTGCTCCAGCTACTCGAGATATCAAGGTAGTATGGTGGGTTCTGCGATGTCAACACTATTCTTCAACCTGAATGCGTGCCAGTCTTGTTGGCAGACGAAGTAGCTTCGAGAAGGGTAGTGTCCGCGAATTGTGGTTGAATGATCCGATGTGGTTGAAAGTATTTTCGGAAGAATGGTGACAGTAGATGCACCTGAAGCTCGAACAATCCGATGTGATCGAGGAGACTCGGACTGCCAGCTTACTCGAGATATCAGGTAGTAATGGGGTTGCTAGGCGATGTCACACTATCTTCACCTGATGCGTGACAGTCTGGTGCAACGAAAGTAGCTTTCTGAAGAAGTAGTGTCGCGAATTGGGGT
>QEYB01000416.1:0-17160 GCA_017562135.1 Dipylidium caninum
GCACTTTTGTTAGAGGGATATTTCAGTTGTTTACAATTTGTTGTTTACAATGTTTTAATTTGTTTCTTGGGCTATGCGATAAGAAGACCTCGTTTAGACCTATTACTCTTTCTCTTATTAACGCGCCCGTGACGGCTTTCAGAAGTTTCCTTTGCGATTCAGGCATAACCCAAAAAAAGCATAAAACATTATAAATAATTTATATTCTATTATCGATAGACTTTTGGTACGGTATTCTCTACTTCTTTCATTGAGACGAGATTATGCTGTTTTACGACTTCTATTGAATTTCCCGTCATTACAGTCTTTCGTGGATGTGTTTTTGACAGCTACTGTCCTGAAGTTCAACAGGCTTGACGTTTTTCGATCCCACAAATGAAGTTTCCCAACTTGGGCTGAATACTACAAGGGACCATTTCGATGTCAATGATACTTTTCGTCACCTGACCTATCAGCAGTCACACAACACAAGTCTTCACACCCCGAAGTTCAAAGTCCTAGCCGACATTGTGCTATGGTTAATTTTGTTTTAATTTTTCTGTTAGTCTACATGACGCCCACCTTCTAGAAGACACTAACCAGAACACCGTTACCTTACTTGATATTCTTGCAGAAGATAGTTAAAAGTCTGAGTTTTGGCCCATTTTTGACCGATCACGAGAGGCACAGTTGACAACTTTCCCGATTATGCTTGTGCTTACTGTGGGAATTTGCGATCCCGCTATTATCGTAGTTCTGGCTACCAACTCCAAAGAAGTGTTCTGCAATGGTCGGGGAAACACTTCTGGAATGTAAAACCGACCTTTTGTCACAGTAACCTTTAGTCATATCGTCAACACACTTGCTTCGCTGCTCGACGAATAAACAGAGGGAGGTTTCACACTTACACAAGACAGTCCCCTAAAAGGAATACCAAATCATGGTAATGATATCCCGTATGGGTCACCAGAAAATGTGTTCCTTCTTGGGTTTAGTGCCGGCCAAACGGCAAACTGTTGGTGTGTGTTGTGTCAACACAATGGTGCCAAATAAAATAAGATAATAATTGGGATCCGTCGCAAATGGCAACCACTTATTCAGATGAATCGACAGTTCTACCTTGGCTGTCAAAGTTCCCTAGTGAATCAAGAGCAAAGCGAAAGCACGCAAATAGCTTCTCATTCTATATATAAATTCCGTCCTTTATATAGTTTTGGTAATGAAAATCTCTGGAATGCCGATAGTGTTGTAATTTTTGAATAGGCCCTTGTACCTTTGAAATAAGAAAGTTTCAATTCACCTGTCCTTTTTTTAGGTATTTATGAACTTTTTCACATACACTTCAAGTACAAAATGAGGCTCACTATTGTGAAACATTTGTCCCTCTTATTACTCGAAAGCACAAGTACATCGTAAAGATTAAAGAATCTAATTAAGTTGAAAAGTTTGATGTCCGTTGGGATACGGCAACCGACAACCGGAAAAAGTTGCTATTTCAATTCCTGGCGCTAACGAAGGTATTAACTGGTGATGTGTCAACATTCTATTATTCCGAAAATGAGATTAAATTCTATGGAGATGAACTGGTGCTCATACACAAGCGAGAGGCCATGAAAGGTTGCTGCAGAAGGTCACGCTACAAAAATCCTGATAGTAAATTTTAAATAGTTAATAGAATTTTTTCCGGCAGTGATTGTTATCTACTATTCTTTCAGTAGATTTTCAGATGAAGTTGCCTTAAAATGTGCATCCCATTCCCTGAAATCGTTTATTAGTGCTCCTTCGTTACACATTGTTTCAAATGGAAAGGAACCAAACACATACGAGAAGAATTGAGAAGTCCTTTAAAAAGTTAAACGAGAAATTTTGGAAGACTACACATCATATTAGTACTCTTGGTCGCAGAATGGCAAGATATCGGTTTTGAAGTGTAAAATCTTCCAAGCGCTTATCGGCTCCCGGACTTCCTGACTAAATCATAGCCAAGTCTATCAGTGAAAACTTGTGCTCAGCGTCACTCTTAGTTTGAGTCCAAGGTCCTCCGACCGGCAAAGACGGTTACCTCATCTGCTACTCATTAGTATACATTTAGCAGATTCATAAGGAAAAGGTCTGGTTGTGCCACACCTAGTAATACCGAGCTTCATCAATTATCGGAATATTGATCGAGAGACAGTCCTTAAGTTGTTTCCAGTGTAGATGCCTCGTTTCGAGGAAGTTTTTGTTTCTCCTGCAAACTAACCTCTCATGTCGAAAGCCACAAGTGATGTCAAACAGAACAACGAAAACTACAGCAACTTTAAGGGATAACGGCGAATTAAGTAAAGAAGATCAAAGTCGGTAATCGAATCATTATAAGAAAGCACTGCCAGGGTAATAACTCCGCTCAAAAGCATTTGGTGCTCAAACTGTAATACTCACTAAAACGATTCTTTGATTCGTTTCTAAAGTTCTTTAACGTAACTTTTCTTCTAGATGAAAATCCTTCATGCAGCCGATCACATTTTGTTTGTACTTGCGTTAACTCGCTGGGTCACAAAGTATATTGATGATTCCACTCGTACTTAATTGATGAATCGAGACGCAGGCCGACTGACCTGAATGCTTAATTCCTCTCAATGGTGGGTTCCGTCAAGTAGTACTCGTGGGGACCCACTGTCCAAATTGAAGACCAATTATTTAACGTGCAAAAAACAGCCAAAGCTGGTCTTACTAAAGTCTTTTCGAACGTCTCGTCCTCATCTGGTATTCGTCCCATAATGAACGCTTAAACAAGGTTGCTTTCCTGTGCCAGAATGATCAGCTGGAATTCGTGATAATTGTATCCTTAGTTTACTTAGCTGTCTTTTTCCACTGCAAATAATTTGAATGCAGAATGCCTGGAATTTAAAATATAGACATTCTCTAACCTGTTACTAACAAAAGCCTTATAATCTCAATGATTTATGTGTTAGTTCAAATACCGCTGCATCCTGCATTTATAACCTCCCAAGAATGTTTTTACGAAGGCATTACAAAAACGGCTGTAACTACGGAAACCGCTGACAAGAAAATAGATTTCCTTGGCCTAAATCCCGACAGACCATAGTTTTTTCTACTGCACTTTCAGGCACAGAGGAATACGGGCAAGCGGTTTCTATACATCAATCGTAAACAGAAGCAGCAACTGTAGAAAAAAATGTGAAAAAGCGAGTCCACTTTATACAGATTTTTGATATATTTTAAAGGATTTTTAGTTATTACTCAGTCGCTTGAATACTCATATTACTGACGACAGTCTAAAATTCTTTAGAACAACAAACTCTTCAAATTCCTTATTTTCCTAAACTCGACATCCTAAAATGCTGAAATGGGATAGTCAATGCCACTACATATCGGTGTTATTAACTCATACGAGGTCAGCGTGCTTACATTTACAAAATTTCACAATCGGTTCACTAACTTCATCTTTATACAAGAAGTTTAATAGTAGCATGTAGAAGCTTTCAAGGTGAAAAAAGGACTACGAATCAATATACTCTCATGTGTACGTCGACAAATGAACATCAAGAATCGATTTCTCAAATCCTAACTCTAATGTTGAACTGAATTAGCCGCGGGCTAAGTTTGGAGACAAGGGGTTTAGGGAAAACCCGAAGCTAGTTGTAGAGTAAGAGTAATCTGCTTGGTGCCTAGTGAGGAGAGCAAATATTATGCACTTGCCAATGGGCTTCCCTGGGGTTGGACTTCGATTTGATCCACTTGAAATAGACTCACTGGGGTAAAAAAATTGGAGTATAATATGATTTCATTTAGTAATGCATCGGATGGCGGGAGTTTGAGTCTGCCTTTATGGTTCAAATACCATGCCGAATAAGTTGATATGATCCTGTCTATCGATACATAACTAGTGGTCTTGGATTCCTACCCTTTTACGCCTCTGTACTGGGTTTAATGGTTTCTTCATCGTATTTATGGCTTCATTAGACTTATCCATTAAAATTAAACTAATAGACTTGTTCTGGCGCCGAAGATAAGTCTGGGTGTATTCTTCAACATATTATTCGAGGCGCATGTAACCCAATTTCATTTCACTTTTGCAACCATAGATGTAACCATTTGTTTTGCATCTTCTATAAGGATCAACAGCTTCTTGTCGACAGCCACTAAGATAATCTTACTGAATACGACTCAATTTTCCCAAAACAAAGGTCCTACAGCTTATAACCGGACCTCAAAGTTCAACCAGTTAACTAAAACTTACCCCAAGTAGCAATCAGGACTCACATTTAAGTGTCTGCACATCATAATACCTTCCCAGAGCCCCAATACATGTCTGAGTTTTTCAACCCATACAAGATATATTCTGCGCCTAGCTTCGTATTTGCCCCTGTGGCAGGCAACTCAAATGCCGTTATAACATCGGGGTGCCCAACTCACTAAAGACTAGTCATGCAGCCGCTATGCAGTTGCGCAAGCGCTGCTGCTCATCAAATCAGTAGCCTCCTAGACCCGATCAACAACCTGGGTTCAGCACTCCAAATCCTTACTATTCGACCAAATGGAATATATAAGCAACCAACCAACAGTTTCTGCTAGCCAAATGCAATTCGAGTAATTCATATTCCTTCGTTATTATTTGAAAACAATTGTCGCCAATTTTCGGAAAACTGGTGAAACATTATAAAGTTTTAACAGATTTGCCCATGCCTGACATGATATACAACCCGGCTGACGTTCTACGCACTCATACTCGACTTTTATGCCACATTAGGTAACGGATGTGGAATATGAACAGAATTGTTCTCATCTGGATTATGGCTCCTCGATACAAATGCGTCCCGCCAACAAGCGCTTAGGGACATCAGTCCAACGATCAAATGCATAAAACTCACGTCAATTTTGCTCCTTCAAACAGGCAGGCGAACACAAGATAAAGTAGCGCGTTGGTAAAGTTTCGATCAACAAGGGGACTAACTGACCCCGTCGTATACTATGTAATTTTCAAAACTAAAAGCACGAGGTCAAGCACAGGGGTGTGGGCCGGGGAGGATTATCGGGTCTTTTCTCAAGGTCGTCTTGACTACTTTTAACAATTTTTTTTTTTAAATCCATTTCTGCTGGCAATATTAACAAAGCGGCTTATATAACGTTTAAATTTCCAATTGCCTTTTTCATTTCCATTTTGCAAGTGGTATTCAATTTTTTTCCTTTCGATTTAAAGCTATTGAATTGTATAATTGTTACGTTAGAAGGTCATGTCGACATTCCACTTAAAGGATTTTCTTTCATAGGATAGTATGGCACTCGACTTCACATCTGATCTAGTCAAATGGTACAATCTCCTCTTATCCCAAGATGCCGCATTTCAAGGGACCTGCAGCTGGCGCGCTGCCCTAACGATACATCGGGAGAATTACTACTCACTAGTGCTTACTATTGACGGTCTTGGTTTTAACCGATGTGCCCGATGTCATTGATTAGTTCTTCAAAGACGTGTCTGGTCCTTCTGGGGCTCCTCTCTCACAGTTTAGTAGAAGACGTCTGGGTCCTCTGTTGCTGTTATGCGCCTTCGGAGGTTCTCGATAGTGAGCAAACGAGGTTGACAAGTAAATAATGAGATGCCCGCCTTCCTCGTATCTGTATTTTGTTAGTATATATGACATCTGGCATTGGCCTTTTGGCGCTGTCGTTTCTTTTGGCACCAATAAATGTTTTGTAGGTCTCATTCTTTCCGTGATTTCTTTTGTTAGGCTTGGTGTGTTTGTAGCTGTCACTTCTGCCGGACTCATGTCGGGTCTACATCTTCAATTGCTTGTGTTACTTGGTGTTCGAAATATGCTGTCGGCTTCGGCTGTCCCAGTCGAGCTTGGTGACATTTTGTTTTAGGGCGCAGTAGTAGCCGGCCGGGAGCGACTTGATAGAATTTTTGCGGCAGATCGCATGGACCCATTGGAATATTCGAAGTACATCTTCTTTGAAATCATATTTGGCAGGAAAAGCCGAATGCAAGTAATTTTCCGCTGCACACAACATCATTAATAAAAATAATGCCAACCTAATTACTGTGCTATTTAGTTAATCTTTTGCATTACGCGAAATACATAAAATTGCGCAATTAGAACACGCATATGTTTTAGTCCGCCGTTACTGTCCGATGGATTTAAAGGCGGATGGCCCGGCCCGCACTTTTCGCGTTCGGCGTTACTGTTGCCCCGCTGTCGCCTTCGAAAACCAAATCATAATAGACGTTATGGGAAACCCTACAATATCTTCTAGCTATTGCAATGGGCCTCCGGCGCCTGAACAGCCCCACGGAATGCTTTATTCGAAATGCTGTTCATTAACGAAAATAAGGTTAGATAACTATTAAATGAAAGAGGTGAACTAGAATCCACCTTGTTTTTATATCAACAACCCGGACTTAGTAAATCGAAAAATTAGACGGATGCTATCTCGGACCGAGTCACTTCCAGGTGCTTTGGTTTTACCTAATATTTTTTGCAGGTTATATCGGACTTTGACTGGACCTTATCAAAAATACTGGCAGGATAACGGTCAAGTCAATCCCACTTGCCACGGGATTTTCGAAGGAGATCCAGAAATGACAAATGAAGCTCGGAGCAAGGTAATCTCCTTCACTCCTGTGCATTTTCTAAGTTGCGCATGCTGAAACAAACTTATGGCTCCGTGGAATTCGACAAGAACATTCCAAATTCATTAAAAATTCCTATATGTTGGAATGGTGGGACTTATTCTCATCGTGTTATAGCTTCTTGTAATATCCAATAAAAGCACGTTAAAAACGACAGTGTTTAATAGCAACTTCAACTAAGGTGTGTTTTGCTATATAATCGTGTAACTTTCCACCTTACACTGATTTCCTGTACTTTTCTCTTCAGGATGGTGTTTTCCAGTTTCTTGTCCACTTTGTGTGAGCATGACATCCCCGTGGTGGTGTTTCTCTGCTGGCCTTGGTAATATTATAGAATTGATACTGGAAAAAAAAAAATCTCCTCTTCAACAACATAAAGGTCGCCTCAAAATTTCATGCAATTCAATGAGGAGGTAGTTATACTTATTGTTTTATTAGTAATTTGGAACGCTTTATTGTACGGTTCTGTACTACGTATAGGGGTTTTTAGTCGGCTTTAAATCGCCGTGCAATTCACACATTCAATAAGACCTTCGGCGGCCTTGCTTTGAGCAGTAAGGATCGCGGCATTTTTCAAGACGACGTTGCGTGTTTGTTGTTGGGTGATTCCCTATATGATCAGCACATGGCTGACGGGTTGGTTGAGGAAGACACGGGGGAGGAAACCACTGATAGCGACACAGTTATTCTCAAAATTGGTTTTCTGAACGGAAAGGTTAGTTGTAACACCGGAAATCTTTTTATTTGGCTTAGTATTGTTTAATCATTATAAGTACGAAAAAAGTTGTGGTGCAGTTTTTGAGAACTAGCCTTTTAATATTTGCATATCACTGTCATGGGTTTGATCTTCGTTAATTGTCTGAGGGGAGCGATTATTAAAATTGGTCATATTCGCCTTTTCACTGTACTAGTCTTCATTCCTTTTTCCCAATTTTGAAATTTAGTTAAGTCAGTAATTGCTTTTTAGATCGAAACACTGCTCGATGAGTATATGAAACTATATGATATTGTATTACCGGGCGAGAGTAGCTTTGGTCTTCCGTTGGAAATTGCGAACTGCATTGTGGAGGCTGAGCAAAAGACGCGGCAGTGAAGAATTGGAAAAGGGCGTATGATGCATTTGAAACAGATTTGATAGAGTGCAAATGCTCTGCCTTCTTTTTCTTTAATTTTATTTTAAATCGAATTTAGAGTGTTGACTAGATTACAAGAGTGAATCAGACCCCAATGTTTGGCTTATTCGTTATTTTTTTAGTTGGGTTGAACTAAGCTATTCCTTTTGAAACACCTTAGCAATTCACCGTGTCTACCTCTGTTTGTGTAAATAATGATACACAAGGGCTCTTGTCCTGTTGTTGATGGAGTATGCGGAGTTAGTGAATCTGCCAGGGGGTTTAAACAACGACATCCGAGGTGTTACTATTTTAGCTACTGTTGTTTTTTGTCGTGCGTGTTGACCGGTGCGCTTTACCAAATTTTGCGAGTAGAGTAGTGCGTGTCTTGGCACAATTGTCAGTCATTTCTCGATAACACAGACCTCAACACGGCGAGGTCGCTTGGGGGGTGGGCTCAAGTTCAAAGTGTAACTAAATCGGTGGGCTTTAATGTGACTATGGTTGGCGCGTGGTCAGCCGCTCCGTTGGTGCATTAGTGGAAGTTGTTCGTCCTCGGATCCCTTCTCGAGCGAACCTCATTCTGATAAACTTAGTTTGGCTTTCCTGCTTAAACAACAGATTGGACAAGTTGTGCCAAAATATTTATGCGGAGGATGGCAAACTTGGCTCCCAACAGTCTTTTATAGGATGTTTAATCCTTCCCCGTCTCGTAAATGTCGTCGGCTGCGCGCTTGGAATCCCTTAACTGGTTGTTTATCACCACCGTCAATGCCGCAGTATCTTTCATCCCAAGTGGCCGTATTCTCCGAGTTGAAGCGTTTTCATGATACGATAAATCTCTGAGTACATCGGGATAAAGTTGCCATTTTATCACTGTTGCTTTCGAGCATCCAGACTTTTGTCTAGTATTTCTCGTTCTTGTTAGTTGCTTCATGTTAAGGACATTCCGGTTATTCAATCTGATACTCATCT
The DNA here is from genome assembly GCA_017562135.1 of Dipylidium caninum. Lineage (NCBI taxonomy): Eukaryota > Metazoa > Platyhelminthes > Cestoda > Cyclophyllidea > Dipylidiidae > Dipylidium > Dipylidium caninum. The sequence goes on from QEYB01000416.1 coordinate 8,701, forward strand.
TAGAAGCAGCACCAAACAATATAGTGGCCTTGTTTTCTTCAATTTATTCTTGCAGCAGAGTAGCGATTTACAATCGGCTTTGAAATTAGTCATCAATTACAAAAATGTGTCCGGTTTCTGTTCGTTAAACAAACTAGGTATATGAAATAGTTGTAACAATCAGAAGACAAATGTGCTTAGTGCTCACATTCAGTGTTTGTGTGGTGAAGCAGTGAAACAGTTAGCTGCGCAGGTAGTTTATAATAGTCACCAAGTTTGATTATGTTAGGAGAAGTTGGATCTTAGGGATTGTGGGAAGTTGAATTGTGTGGTGATGAATGGCGTGTCAATAGTTTCGCGAAAATCTGATGAAAAATTTTGTTTGTAGTAACGGCCGGAAGCCATTTTTGGGCAGACGGAGAACAACAAGTTAAAATTTCCGAGGCGATCGCAATAAGTTTCACCGTTTTTTTTATGTCCACTCTAAATAATTTCATTGCCAGCTACGACGTTCTGACAACGACTAAGCAAGTTATATTCGGCTTTGTGGAAAAATTCATTTTTACAGTTAATAAACGATCCAGGGTTGTTATAAAACCCTTTCGGTTACTTTATTTTTCTCTCAAAAATAATTCATAACTAAAAAAATGATAGTGGTCCGAAAATACCGACTAAACATTGAAGATTTTCTAAAATGGCATATAAAAAAGAGATTATTTGACTTGTCAACAGTATTTGAAGCCTTATGTGGTCGCTTAGCTTTGTCATGTAGTGATTTTGCGCCGTGCTGATCGAGCAGTGCTAGTTGTTTTTCCTTATGTTTCTCATGCAAGACATCAACCTCAACGGCAACAGGACGCCGTCTCTGTTGTGGTTTCGAGATTTGGTTTAAAAGCGTGATAATTATGTATTATGAAACAAAGAGGTGCGCACCCCTTCTTGCGATCTCTCCATCACCCGTGGTTGCGTCACTTCGTGAGACTGTGCGAGGATGCTTTAGCGCAGCCGCAGCCTTACCGATGACTGCTTCCCGCCTAGTTAAGTCCAAAACCACGAAGAGTTGTGTGTTGACCGCACTTCACAGCGGACCGATGTCCTCCTCGAGGCGAGGCGCGTTGGCGACACTCTGATTGCCGGCACGAAACTACGGGAACCAGCGCCGAAAATCCTTCCCCTTGGTGGATCAACCTCCGAATGCCTCTTTAATGATTCTCGGCGCTTTTGTTGAGCTGCGCTATGTTTCAATTTGTACTCCACAAGAAAGTAGGTGTGAATCGCGTTTTGTTTTCATCTGATTCCGGAGAAAATAAAATAAAAATTGGATAGAACCTCGAAAAGTTTTTACGAAATGGGCGTGAGAGATTCCTTTAACATTTGCAAATAGGAATATCGAGTCCACACTAGAATGCGTCTCTCTTAGTTTCACCTGAACACAGACTAAACAATAACCTCGTGTTCATATTTTTCAGCCGAATATATGTCCTGATTATATTTGAGGCAGGTGCGGGTGCGGGTAAATTAATAGAAGCATTGAGGATAGGGGGACTGTAAGGGCTTCTATGTCGGTTGTGTCTCGCCCAAACCAACATTAACCCTTGAGGTCAGCGTCGTATAGTACTTTTGGATCTAATTAGCTCTCAAATGATATGGCTTGAGCTTAAAACACATCTTGACAAATAAGTCATAATTTCGGTGGAAGAACTAGAGGTGCTCTCGACAATTTTGATGTCCGAGGCAGTAAATGATACGACCTCAGGCAAGTATATGGCATTGGGCTGGCCAAAACCCCAACAAAGAGGCAAACCAAGGTAAAAAACAGGTATTTGGCATATTAGTCATGTCCTTGTTTGCTGGAGATAGACGAGCTCGAAACCCGGCGGTTTTAAAAACTGTCGAGAGGAAATCGAGTGAAGGGAGACCTGGTTAACTTCCGTCCGCTGATCCAATGGAGATTATTTTTGGGGCCATGAGAATAAATTGCAGACGCCCACACAGGGCGGAGCGTAGAGATGATTTGGCCAGCACTACTCTCCACTCTCAATCGCCTTGCGCATGTACTCGAACGGGGAGCGCCGAATGCCCGAGACCCTCGTGTGCCCCCAAAATGGCGCACTTGGGCAGTTGACATTTACCCTTCATCAAATTGATTAGAGAGGCTCCAGACCTCTTCCACGCCACCCGCCCTCTGTAGGCCTCTCCTCGAGCCGCTCCCAAAAACCTCTTCCCTTGGTAAACAAAACTATAGGCATCATGGCAAACAACGTTTTGGTGCTATTACGAATTTAAAATGCGAACTAGAAGAGGAATTCCAATTCCAATTAGTGTTTTTTAAAATTGGAGATGAAAAGTGCCATTGGTGGACGGTTGTGGTTGTGCTCCAGGCGGCAAAGAGCCTCGCAACACTTCGGTCACGTAAACCTTCGCAAATGCGACAGTCATGACGCGTCACTATTTATTTTAACCCGCTACTATTTCCGTTGACTGAAGAGTGAATCACAGGGTGGGGACCTAGTGCCAGAAGTTGACACAGATTGCAGTGATAAATGGTTTGTGCTTGAATTTAATCTCTCTAATCGCCCGACTAAACGGTGATAAACGCAGTTTCCCGCTACTTATGTGTTCATCAAGGCAACCTGGCAAAGGTTGCGAGGCCACACCTGCCTTGTTAGGCACTCGCCTCCGAACCATCATATCCTCGTTGTTTCAGACGATTGGGCGCCAGCACAGCCGCCTCATCAACGACAATAAAGTGAAGTCAGTTGTTGCGGAGTGCTCAAAACGAAGATTTTGCAGTCGAACCTGGTGGCGCACAAAGTGGGAGGCCACCTTTCCTCTGATTACATTCGCAATTGCGATTTCTCCGTTAGGTGCTTTACCCAGGATAGACAGAACGCCGTCTTTGGCCACTAGACATGTGCCCAAAAACACAAGGACTGAGTAAACAGTCACGGTTCAGTCAAAATAGCAAAATGTATTACTAAAAGTACTCTTCTCATGCAGATGTATGAATGTCATTAGTTGTTAAAAGCTCCATAGAAGTGTCCTGAAGGACGTCGTGTTTTAACCTCCTCGAAAGACATCGTATCTACCGAAGCGCGTCGTGCATTCGAAAAACAGTGGACAAAAGGAAGCCGAAACAAATGAAAATCGCCAAATCTGGAAGCTTTCCTTCAAGAGTCGGCTTTGAATATGTGCTTTTTTCCTGAACTTTCGCGTTGAGCCAAATGCGCACTTGGCCGCCCTTGATCAGCGTTGTTGAACTTGGCTAGCCTCATGAGGTAGTCTCTCCGTTCCTGGGATTTCATGTCCAAAGATCACTGGCAGGGGAATGCATTCCCGTTCGTAACCATACAATTAACAACTTAAATTCAATTCGGCCGCTGTTTGTACCGCTCGTACATTGAGAAAGAAGGGCCAAGCTGTTTGTATGCTTTTCGCACTGAAAAAAACGCCCTGTAAGATCACGTAAAATTGCCATTGACTGATGCTACCACCACTCTGGCGACCTCCCATTTTGGAAATAGGGGAAAATATGACCTCCACAATTCTTACCTACGTGGAGGAATTGGAAAATATTAATAACAAAATGGGAGAAACAACCGTAAAAGGTGATCGAGGTTTCGTTGATCCTTAAAGTAACTATTTCAAGTTGGCAGTGCAAAAAGTTTGAAGGGAAGGGTGCAATGGGGTCGAATGCCATGACAACACCGCCTCTTCATTGAGAGGTAAAATAAGACGAGGTCTGTTCTGCCTCAACCGATTTCTGCAGATGACCACATCGTGTAGAGCAGGAGGTTAAATTTATTCCAATGGAGTGAGATCTGCATTTCATTCAGGTTTATCAACCCCTTTCTGTGGTATGGTTTAGCACTTGTTATATTGATATGCAAGCTATGTCTGGTAAACAAAACGCTTCTTGGCTGGAACAGTAAAAGACAAACAAATTAATAACCGGATTAATATTAAAAAACACTCAACTACATAGTACTGCGCGATGAGGTGACGAAAGCCAGGATATATTCAATTATTTAGAGGAGACTTCAGACTGTCTCAGCCTGCTCCTCCGAATTCACTTCTCCTCTGTTTGACCTGCGCCGAACTTTACTTCCAACATGCACTATACGAGCGATGTGCACCTTCGCCGTTTTAGCGTATTAAAGGATAAATCAAGCTGAAGACACAAACCAAGTCGTTGGTCTTTTGTTTACCGAGGTGTTTACTATACGTGGCAGAGTAGTAGCTGCCTCACGAGTGTCCATTTGGACTGGAATGTTATGAGGTGTCTCCGCGTACAACAAACCTTTTATTACGCAGAACCAGAACGCAAACGGAAAACGTTTTCAAGGGAACGAATTCTTAAAAATTTGCGGCGCGAGGCGAGAAATGCATATTTACTCGCGTTCGAAAAGTTATCACCAGGATTAAGGCAGCTAATAATGAAGAGTATTTGCGGTTAATTTTCAGTTAACGAGTTTTGGTTTACCTTCCCATTCTGTGGCGACTCGACAGGGGCAGTCGCTCTTACGTCCTCTGAATTCCTTATTTTGCAGCTACGGCCGACATCAAAAAAAAGCCTATTTCATTAACTAGCGGTGGATTCGACGTTCTCATTCTACATGGTAAAATCATGCATTTACTAACACAATATAGTAGCATGTGGCACTACTTATTTCTCGTTAGGTAAAAGGAAAAGCTGTGAGTCCAGGCCCTCAGTCATACACTTTTCTGCAGGCGCTTCCTGATGAGAACACGAATTCGTTGCCGTTTGCGTCGGAGAGAGCGAATTTGTTTCCCAAGTCACGCGTTGCGCATGTTAACGCGTGAACGCGGTCCGGGGCGCGGCCAGACACGAAGCTCGGCCACGTCTCCTCCGCGCCTCGTGCCAGGTGCCAGGCCCATGTGGGCAGTTGACCCAACCACGTGGCAAAATCAAAGTATTACAAAGGTATGCTCGACTGTTTCAGAAGTCGGGACGTTTCATTCATCTCAAAAATCACACATTGCCCGGAAAAATCCAACGGCTGATCCTTTTGGAGTAAGCATTGAAAATAAATACGAAAGTTTTTATAAATTCATGACGCGATAGTCAAAACAACGTTAAATGTCGAAATGAAGTCAACTGGCATTACCATGTCATTCCAGGGTCCTACATGTAAGTAATTTTGGAAAAACTTTTAGGCGTATTTAATAAGTAATAGGACGGACATTTGAGTCCTGTTGCTCGACACACACGACACCCTTCCGTCGGCCCATGTTTTCGCCCCCAGAGAACTGCACTTCCCGCGTCCGCCGACGAGGAGATTGCGGGACCCGTGAAGTGACAACCCAGACGGGGGTCGGATGCCTCTAGTTACAAAATGCAACTTTGACACGATGAGGTGATTAGATTTTTACTTGTTTTGTTGTTTTCGGAATGGGGCTAATAAATGCTCACTCGAAGTTAAAATTTATTTTTAGGGAAGAAGTGGGCAAATTTTTCACAAGAAGTTGCGTTGTTAAAAGTTTGGAAGCTTTCAGACCAGATGACAAAAGCTGGATTTATTCAACATGTCAATGAGAGCTTGTCTGAGGGCAAAACGTGCAGCCTACGGCTTGTCCCCTCGCTCACGGTCTCAAGTCCTCCTTCCAAAAAGTCAGCGGTTGAATGTTAGGGAACCAGTACTCTTTTACATTTGCATCATGTCTAAATAAGCGGCAGCAAAGGGGTTTCAAGTGAGATTTTCATATTAAGCATTTACCAATTTCACTCTTCCGATTAGGCGGAGCGCTTGTAGTTGAGGGATTCGGAAATATCTTTATAAGAATGGAAGCCTTTTTCCGTTAGAGGTTGGAGTATACTCCAAAGTTGTGAGACACTTGTTGGGGATCTTATGGGTTTCCCGCGACATTAAGGGGCAAGTGAGAGCGATTTTTTATGCCTAAAAAATTTATGGTGAAAGTTGGGAGAGGGTGGTCAAACCCGCCTTTTAATGCGACTCCACAAGCGGACTGCGCAGGAATGGAGTTTACTGGAGGGAGTTGGCTCAGAAGAGATACCAAGCCTTCTCTTCTGTGTATATATCTTCTCCTCCTCATACGTAATCTTAACAAATGACAGAATAAGTTTCTGGGAAAAACTCAAAAAGAAACCTGGAAGAGGTGCTCTGACCACAGAATGGCATTGGATGCCAATATTCACTGGGTGATTCTACACATTTCACATATTTCACTTGCAAAATCTCAATTCCATCGCGCTAACGCGCATTAAGGTTTTAATGTCAGATTGTTTTATCGACTATGAAAAGCAGCCTTTCAAAATTCGTAACCAGAAGAAGTAACAGATTTCATTGCAAAACCGCTTCATGCGGGTGTTTTGAGTGCATTTGACGCGCGGTCCAGTCTCGTTGAATTTCAGCCAGGGGTCATGTGTTAAGGCTTCCACGACTCCTTGCGCTCCTCGTCTTCGACTGTATTTCTGATGACAACGGACCGTCCTGCATGACGCAAGGCGTTTTAATAATTTTTGCATGTGAAAGGCGTGTTCTTGAGTCGAACAGCATCGCCCTGTTCGTGAGACCATCATGGACTGAGAAACTGAGGCACAGACGTGGATGCCTGCCTTCAGACATGGGATTGGGTCATTCACTTGCGGTCACTTAACAACCCTCAGTAAGAAGTCTATAGGCTTCATGTTGGCCTTCAAGGTGAGTTGGTGCAGTCCGTGACGACTTAAAAAGGCTGAATTTAGGGAGAAAATCTTAAAAATGACAACCTCATCCCGACGTCCAACAAAATAAGATCTGAGAAACTCTCAATTTGTAATTATTATTTTCAAACGTCCAACCTTCATGGTTCATGGCTAGTTACTTTTGTTTCGGCGTAGAACAAAGAGTTGGCTTTTAGCGTATAAGAAGATTGAGGAGTAGACCTCGGTGGGCGATTATTTTAGCAGTGAATCGAATCCAGCATAGCATATGGGGCTTGCTGCCTCTTCTCTCACCTTAACTCGTGCCTATTCGCGCCCGAACTGAAGGGATTCACCACTATGATGACTATTGTGGTGTCTCCGCGTTATCCTCAAGACTTCTCACGGATCCAAAGGTCATTAATGTTTGTCGGGAAAGAGGGTCGAGCAACAGTTGCCTTTAACCATTTTCTAGCGTGTCTACTATTCACAAAAGTGGGCTTGCGCTTGCGCTTGTCTCTACCCACATGCCACTGTTGTCTTGACGAGGGCGGGCTGTCTGTATGGCGCCGATTCTGACGAATGGCGTTCGTGTGCTACACGTGGCCCAATGCATCTGCCAAGACAGGAAGAGTAGGAACTTTTTAGTTTGAAATGGAGCAGAGTACTTTTTGGACCTGGAATCCTTTGGATCGCCACTTTCGAAAGTATCCTGGGTTTGAATACGCTCCCTCCGGGGATTAGGCCAACAGGCAAGCAGCCCCACGAATGTGCGCTTTTCCAAGTTTGCCTTCTGCCACTGGTTTCCGAACACAGTGGGGTTCAACAGAGCCGAGTACGATGCAGACGGCGCAGGCACTTCGTTGTCCCGGCATTACAGTCCAATGGATGCTTGTGCGGCGTCTGGTCCGTGTTCGATGATGAGGGGGAAAGGAATCCTCTTAATTTGCACTGACCACTTCAGCCATTTACTCACTAACCGGGCAGCCCAACAAAGTGCTGGCCAGCGCATGAGAACGTAGCAAAAAAAGAGCGATATTTCCAAATTACGAACATCTGTGCAACTAATAATGTGGAGTCAGATTCCACAGAGACTGCGGTATAGACCACTAATACGTCCAGAAGTTTTGGAGTAATGCACGGAGTGCTCTTGTGGCATATAATTCACAAGAATCAAATTCGGAAGTGAAGGAGAGCAAACTGTTACCGGCTATAGTGGTACAAGACCATCAGGACACGGTCCACAATTAAACGCGGAATTCGTTAATGTTTTGGGAGTTTTCCAATTCTATTATACAGGAGGGCACATGTATATGCCGCACTATGTCGTGGAACTGGATTTGTTCGGAATTGAAAGAACCTTCGTAGGTAGAGATTAGCGTGAACATTTGAAGTAGTATGCATCCTTACTCGACGGTCACCCTTAAAATGAAAAAGAAAAAGAAGTTGCAAGGGGGGAGTTTTGAAAACCGCAGTATTTTTGACCTCAATGCTCCAAACAACAAAGTGGTGGCCGGTTGAAGGAATCAGTATCCAATAGAAGATCGCCTAACCGTTGTGTGAACATTAAAGTGGTCAAGCGCAGTTTTAGAGACTACTCGCCCGCATGGTGGAGACCAGTGGCGATGACAAAAGGCGGGCGCGTCCAGTGATCGTTTGACGAGACGAGCTGCATTTTAAGAGAAATTAAAATACGCCTCCCCTTTCATTTCAACGTGTGAAATATGCAAGAATTATTTTCAGTAGTGAATCGCTGGCGCAAATGGCAGGGGGAAAGGCTGGCTTCCCACGTGTGTTGCACAACTTTGGGGGAGCGT